>BMAV01008733.1:77856-98243 GCA_019973955.1 Trichonephila inaurata madagascariensis | reverse complement strand
AATACTGGCGCCCCCCTTTTCAATCACAATTTTTATCGCCCCCCCCCTTATGCATTAATAATGTACTGAATGCAATAATAATGCACTTTGACGCTAAAGCTACAATCTTTATTATAAACCGTACAAATTAATGACATAAGTATTAAATTTTGTATATGTTACTTTTAAGCAAAAAAAATATTAAGTAATAAAATAATTATCATGTATTTTTCCTTTCTCTAATTTTTTAATTGGAACATATTGCAAAATACGGTGGCTGCTTAGGAGACAAAATACAGATTGCAGCTAAATATAGAAAAAGAACTCAGAGAGTCAATTTCTAATCATAAGCATATCTTTGAAAAACTTTGCTCTGCAAGACAAGCCAATAGAAGTCGCTAATACTTATTAAACTTGTTCTTAATTTAGTATTAATTAATTAGTTATAAAATACTCTGTGCAGCACACTGATACATTAAAAGTAAACTGGCTGAAGTACCCGCTCTTTGCACGAGTTCATTTATAAGAAAATAAAACATTATTGATATAATCGCTGAATTGTAAGGAGAGTAAAGCCAAGTGCGCGACTATGTTTACAAAAATGTAAAATGATTTTTTTAAAATGATTGATCAAATTATAATTAGTTTTAAGCGAACTGTAATTTTAAGCCTCACAGAATTAGCATTTAGAACTGATGTTGAATAATGAACAATAATATAAAATTAAGAGAACAATTGTATTATTTTTAATATTTAAAGCGAAAAGACTTCAACATGTTTTAACCATGGAGCAGGCAAGCACTCGATACTAATGGTCGAGCGGGGTTATTGAGCCACCCCAATTCTTTTTTTTTTATAATTATTTTTATAGTACACAATAAAAATCGTAATTCCAGTGAAAAATTTAATTAAGAGAAAATATACTTACCTACTTTCAAGGACTTTTCAACTTTTTTTTGATAATTTTAGGAAAAAATCCAAGAAAACTGAACTAAAATGTTTCAAATGTGAGTAACCTTAAAAAAAGACACAAATCACACACACTTTTCGCTAACATTACAGGAATGTTATTTGCAGGCAAAACTGTCATATTTTGTTCAAGTTATTGCAATTTTACTGTCCTTTGATGTTCGACAAATAGTATGTTGAACTTTTGCTTGCTTGTGTGTTTTTGACAAAGCAGAGTGTCTTCTGATACTTATGGCTTCATATTTTAGTTGATGGAGTTCTTTTAGTAGTCTTTGAAAATGTTTCTTTCATTTCATGTTCATCGCTTTTCTCAAATTTACTTTAATATGCATTATTTCAACAGGTTCATCAGTTTTTTTTTTTATCAGTTTTAACTTTTTTCAATAGAGATCAAAGATGCCCATTTCTTTATATATATATATATATATATATATATATATATATATATATATATATTCTGATCATTTACCAAACATTTACCTGCTCATCATGCTCATTTACCAAACCACAAAATGTCGTGCAATAAGGCAATCAAAATCACTAGGTTATTCATAGGGGGATGTAGCATGAACACAGAAAATATTTTGGAAAAAAAGTGATCGCACCGGGAACTCAGTCAAAACAAGTACCTTAAGATTGAAAAAAAACATTTGTCACTCCAAAAAAGAGAGAGATATGTGACAAATATATTTTAGTTCACTTTAAGACTGTCAAACAGGAGAATAGTGTCAGGGCCACTGGTAACAATTAACAGTTTTGCCAAAATTACCGATTTCGTGCACTCTGTGCTCAGCTTGACCGCTCCCGGATAAAAAGTGTATTTATTACAATATGAATGTTCTAAAAAATGTTGTAAAACGTTTTTCATTATGCTTTATATGTTTAGGAATACTCATAGAAATAAATCTTGGCCTAGTAATCCTTCAAAGTGCTCTCTGTGCTTTTCCAAAAATCGTAAAAATATTTTACAAGGAAAAAGGCGCAGCAGAAATATTTTATATTTACAATTTCCCTAAATGAAAAAACAAATACATAAGAGCAGGGACGTAACTAACCGTACAAGTAAGTTCGAAGGTCAAACCGCAGCAAATACATTCTGCTGCCTACAGCTGATGTACAATATTTCAATAACATAACAGTGATGAATTTTTTATCTTTCAAAGATTTTTTTGATTATGGGTCTGGGTTTTGTTTTTTCTGTGAAAGAGTAGTATTTTAGATTTGAAAAGAAAACTTAATAAAAAAATCTCTCATCATGGGATTACAGCAACTCAAATAAAATGTTTTTTATTTGGTTATAGTATCAAAGATAGCTAATGTGGTTTTGAAGAAGAAGCTTTTATTTTTTGATGACGTAATATGGCAGATGATATATATAAATTATATCAGTGTAAATGTGTATTTTTTTATTATGTCAGAAAGTATTTTGTTTTACTTCTCATTCCAGTAAATAGATTCTTTTTAATCTTTTATTTTCGATATGCTCGCGCCCCCCTTCCAGGTTTATCGCGCCCCCCAGGGAGGCGCGCCCACCAGTTTGAGAAACACTGGCCTAACAAGATTAAAATCAGCCCAAAGTGTAATGACAATGAAATAAAAGCAATAAAAGAATTATTAAAAATTTCTGCTTACGAAGACTATTACGATAGAAACGGAATTTTATATAAATTTGTTGAGGGTAAAGAATTAGTAGTTGTACATAATAGTATGCTAACCCAAATTATAAGAAATGCGCATTAAAAGGGTCATACTGGAGTTAAATACACCGAAAAAGATTATTATTACATTCCTAACCTTAGACAAGAAGTAGAGAATGTTATATCCAGTTGTGTCCATTGTATCCTAATAAAACAGAAAAGAGGAAAGAAGGAGGGTCTTCCACACCTATTACATAAGAAGACACACCTTTACACACCTATCATATTGAGCACCACTTTTACCTCTGGTAATTTTGCCCCGGTTATTGTATCAAAGAAAAAATAAAACATCATCTAATCACAACTGGCCAACCAAGAGAAAATGGGCAGATCCTGCGCCAGTTTTCCGCTTAGGCACACTAGGCACCTCCCTAGGGCGCAAAAGATTTGGGGGTGCAAAAAAATTCGAGTGTGAAAAAAGGAAAAATAATTCACATTACACTGAACATACCTCCACCTAACAAGTCATTAAAGAAGTATTTCTGCTCTTAAGAGAATAAAGACTGAAATGAGATTTACTATGGAAAACGAAAAGCTTAATAGTTTCATGTTGCTGTGCACTTAAAATGATATTACAATGGAAACGAACCAAAACTGGCAAGGTAAGAAGTGAAGTAGAGGAGTGCTCTGACAACAGTGGAGGGTGGACGTAACAATTTGATGAGCCTAGGCCACCGAGAATGTTAAAAACGGCCCTGGATAGATGAAACGGCTCCGCCAAACTATAATATCGGTTATTGCCAAATTATCCCTGGAAAATCCAAACAAGTGGTATAAGTTCACAAATGGACTGTAACAGACGATAAATTCAGCTTATCAACGAAGCATCGATACAACAACTTTTGAATCACTTTTTGGCGCTAAGATGAATATTGGAGGCTTAGATAAGCTCAAAGAAATGGTCAAAGCTGAATTTCAGGCCAGTTGGGAAGTTTAAAGGGAAGACCATGCGAAGCAGCAAATCTTTAAGATTGATGACGAAAACCGAAAGATGTACAATCTTAGGAGATGAGAACCAAAACCTTATAATGTTGGAGATCTTGTTTCCATCAAAATAACTCAGTTTGGACCTCATCTGAAACTTAAGCCGAAGTATCTAGGACCCTACAGTATCACTGGAGTAAAAGAAGGAAATACAAGGACAAAAAATCAAGGACGGAAACTACGAAGGACCTAACGTTACAACAATATGTGCCGAATACTAAAAACCCTGAAACACGATGTCAGAACTCTAATATCATGAACTTTTCCTTCCTGTAGAACTTTGTAATCTTCGTTTCCTGCACTCTGTGTTTCTTTCTCCTTTTTTTTCTGTATATTTGTAATGTCGTCTGGAGGATCAGTCGATTCCATGATGGCCGAGTGTGGAGTGGGCCGCTATTACCAAGGCACTTTGCCAATTTTCATGTGCACGTCTAAGATCGCTCTCAATGTTTTGGCAGTTTTTAGATGCTTGAAGAAAACGACGCCATGATTCGAAGAATGACGAGAGAGAAGACGATAACTTGCGCGCGCCTCGTATTATGTTATAGAAGAGCAAGACGGCTCTTATGACGAAAAAAATGACTTTATTACATCCATTTATATAAATGTAAATACTAATTAGCATTAAATTCAAAGTTAACCGAAAACGAATTATTCTCCTCATCTTCCATCACTGACATCATCCCCACATACATGTTTGAAAGAAACATATTTATTATTTAATGGGATATAGATGCTGGAAGAACATCTGTTAATTCCACTAGTTAATATTTTCACTCGTTGCCGAAATGTACACTGGCCTCCAAAAGTTAAGGAACAACATGTTTTTCGAAACTCACCGTAAAAAAAAATGACTGCAACAGTAAAATTTGTAGTTTATATAAATGATAAAAATGAACTTCATGCAAATTTATGCAAAAACAATAGCTACAATTTTTTTTTATTTGGAAAGAACAGATATATATGAGTGAGAGAAAAATAAGCATTTATCAGGCTTTCGTAATTACTTTTGTTGATTTACAACTTTTGTTAGCAGATTTGTGGACAATAGGCAGTGGGGTCTCGCAATGTCTGAGAGAAGCCGTTTGACCGATTCGTTAGGGTGGAGGACGGTCGGATGGATAGAAATATGGTTGTCACAGGCTGATGCTGCTAGGCGTCTTAATGTGTCTCGTAGTGTGGTCCACCTTCTCTGTGATCAATATCAAACCGAAGCCTCTGTGTCCAGAAGACATGTTCCAGACCGACCACGAGCTGCAACACCTGCAGGAGACCGTTTTATCGCTCTTTCGTCCCGAAGGAGAAGATGGATTTCTGTGCCGCAACTTGTTGCAGACCACTCTGTAGCATCAGGGAGAAGAATATCCACTAGTACGGCGTCTCCACAATTCAGGTCTCTTTACAAGGCGACCAGTTGTGTGTGTACTCCTCAACAGACGACAGAGAAGGCTCCGCTTATCTTGGGCAAGAGAAAACGTTTCCTGGACCAGACAGCGATGGACTTCTGTACTCTTTATAGACGAGTCCAGATTCACACTGGAGAGAGATTAAGGACGTCTGCTCATCTGGAGGGAACGAAGCCCCAGATACCTTCAATCCAACACTCTTGAAGGACACAGTTACCAAGGTGATGGAATAATGGTTTGGGCAAGGATCTCACTCGGTGGTCACACTGATCTGCATGTGTTCCAGGGAGGAACTCTGACTGGTGTGAGATATCGGGATGAGACCCTTGATCCATATGGCCCCCCCCCCGTACGCTGGTGCAATTTTCAATGACTTCATTCTGATGGATGATAATTCACGACGTCACCGAGCTGTAATTGTTGAGGAATATTTTGAGGGTCTTGGTTTGGAGCGAATGGAATGGCCATCTTGATTTCCAGACTTAAATCCGATAGAGCATCTTTGGACTATCTAGGTAGACAGGTTGCTGCTTTAAGTCCTCTTCCAAGGTGTTTAGGAGAGCTGAAACAAAGCTTACTCCGTGTCTGGTCTTCGCTCCCCCCATTTCGGTAACCGACAACTTAATTAACAGCATGGAAATTCGATGCCCCCAATGCATTCTAGCTAGGGGTGGGCATATCCCTTATTAAAACCCATTTTTGTTATGTTTCTGTGATATTTTACCTCATAAAACTGTGCTTATTATTTTTTCCAAGAATGGACTTTTCCAGTCAGATTGCCTTTTTTTGTTGTAAATCATTTTTGAATTTTTGTTATGTAAACCTCTATCTTGCAGTGAATGTATAACTGTTTGGTGCACATATCATCCAAATTTGGTGTTTCTATATTCATTCATTTGCAAATAAGGTGCAAAAAACCGGTTGTTCCTTAACTTTTGGAGGCCAGTGTATTTAAACATCCCAATTTTTTAAAGCTAGTGCGTTTTAAAGTCTTGTCTTCAGTAGTGAAAAAATAAAGGTAATGGGTTTTTAGAGAAAGAGAGAGAAGAGAGGAGAGAGAGTCATCTTAAAATTTTTAAGTACCTCTTGAAATTATTTAAATATGTAAGAAATTAAGTATTAAATAAATGGAATTAATTCTTTGTTTTATTTCCAATGGGGCTGCGGACAGTGAATTAAGCGTTGTATTGCAAAAGATGCTTAGAAATAATTTCCATCAATAGAACGACGAGGAATGTTATAATTACTAATTAAAGGAATGGGAAAAAATTAAAGTGGATTTATCATTTTCAAGATACATTAGATGCATTTTTCAAAAAAATTCCTGTTCTTTATAATCTGGGAATTTTTTCAAGAGGATTGACTGCATAATATAAAACACCTGAATTAGTTACTAATCCTCTACATAATACTCATTTATAAAGATAACTTGTGTTCTATATCAATCTGCAAAACAGAAATGTATACCAATAGGTATACCTTATCTCACTACAGCATTTGTACAATAGAAGCTATAAAATATATTTTTAATATAAAATAAAAATTAACGTGCTTAAAATTATTTCAAAATTTTATTCTTTGAATTATCGTTTTCTGCCTGAGTAACCTATTTATTAAAGATGATATAACCACTAAGCGTGCGACATAGCCATCCTGTGATGACCATGTCGTGCCGGTTCCGCGTAAGCTAGAGGTGTGGGATTATCAAAATGATGAGACATAATAATTCTTAATACAACTTTTATTAAGATTAACTTATATTACTTAAATTCTAATTTGACAATTTTAATTAAAGTGAGAGTCAAGCCCAAATTAAATCACGTATTCAAGTCAGATCACGCAACTAGATCCTTTATCTCAATTATCATTAATAATCCTATGCATCTAATTACTTATATCTAATATTACCTTTTTCAGTCTGGTTCCTTTACCTAAAGAGATATATATCTTTCGCTTTATATATGAAGATTCCAACTTCTTTATATAGGATTTCTATTCCTTCTAAAGCTATCGGACCGCTAATTCTTGATCTGCAAGATTTCACACTAAGCTTTGTCACGCTATCGATCAGAATGATTCCACACTACTATCTCTAAGCTTACCGCGCTATATCTAGGCTTGCCACGCTATATCTAAGCTAGCTACGCTATATCCTATCATCAAAGCTTCTATCCTTTTATAGTAAATCTCATTTGCATAATATCTTTGTTTATCTTCTTGGTATTGGGTTGGAAAAGTTTTGCCATTAATCGTGGCCGTCAAAGAACATAGGAGTTATGTTAACAGAAAGACGCGAGAGACGTCACAAGCGACTGGCTCAAAAACACCCCAAATATGAATTTTAACGAACGAAAATTTTATTTGTCATTTTCTACAGTCATGTGCTGAGAGCATCACGTTAAAATGCGTAAAGAAAATAAATAAATTTTACTTTCTTGCTTATGTGAATGTCATGAAATATACTATTTTTGTTTTTCTAATGAGACGAACCCGGAAGAACTCAGACATAACTTTTCTCTGTGTTGGGAGCCATTTAAAACGCTTTTCCGCTTAGGGCGCAAGAGATTTGGGGGCGCAAAAAATTGGAAAAATTAAAATTACAGAGAATGTACAACCACCTAGTGTTAAAAAGCCAACTATTCTCTTTCATTTTTATATCTAAATTATCATTTCGTTATCGGCCAAATTATTATGTAAACCACTTGGCTTTTCTTCCTCAAATGATATTTTGTTTCACGTATATTGTTATTTTAAATTGCTCTCAAAACTCGAAATAAAATCTTTATCGGAGCGTTTCTCAAACTGTAGGGCGCGCCTCCCTAGGAAGATGTGATAACTCTTTTGGGGGGAAAGAGGCGTGAGCATATCGCGAAAAATTGAAAATAAAAGATTTAAAATAATTATCAATTTAATAAAATAATTTACAATTTAAAATAATTACAAAGTAAAATAATTCTTATATAATAAAAATCAAGTACATATTTACACTGATATAATACACATTACTTATAAATGTATTAGTACTGCACAAAGTTTTTGATAATTTATTTATCAAT
Organism: Trichonephila inaurata madagascariensis; assembly: GCA_019973955.1. Lineage (NCBI taxonomy): Eukaryota > Metazoa > Arthropoda > Arachnida > Araneae > Nephilidae > Trichonephila > Trichonephila inaurata. Next base: position 90,152 of record BMAV01008733.1, on the reverse strand, counting down.
TTTCAATTAAAAACAAGTATATTAATTACTAGTGACTCCCCTCTGCTTGTCATGTACAAAATTATATACAAAACCTAATATTTATGTTGATAATTAGTACGGTTTATAATTAAAGTCGTATTGTATTGTAGTTTTACTATCAAAGTACATATATAATTGCATTCAATCCATTGTTATTGTAAGAAGGGGGGCGCGATGAAAATTATGACTAAAAATTGGGTCGCAGATATTGAAAGTTTGAGAAGCACTGCTTTACCTCAATCGACAACACTCTTTTTGGTATCGTGAACTCCTTTAGATCCTAAGCAGGACAAGGACAGAGAGTTCGATTCCCCTTCTCATAGACCAGCACAGATTTTTAATCTTTAGAGTGAAGATGACGTCTCAGCACTTTTTATTTCTTTTTTTATAAAAGAAAATTTAATCCCCATAAAAAAATTATGTCTACGCCCCTACTTCAGATTACTAGTTTTATTATTAAATTATCGTGTCAATAAGACTCATAAACCCAAGCTGCTAAATATTTTGTGCAGGTTTACTTTTTTATTCTGTGCTTTAAGAGACGTTTGCAGCTCTTCAGACTTCTCCCTCTTTGTATTATTAAAAATTAAATATGTTTACTAAAAAAATATTTTTCACCTTTTTTCTTTTATAAATATGTGTGTGTGTGTATTAAAAAATGTATTTGTATTTAAACATTCCATTGGCTTAAGACAGTTACACGTGTAGTAAATTGTTTCCCGTTAAGATGACAGAACACCTTTAAAACTCAATTTTTGGTCAAAATATCAATTTTTTGTTTTTGATCTTATACTAAAATTCAATCTTTTATCTTTGTAAATCTGTTTAAATTTTGTTTCTATCTTAATTAGAAGCCGAGTTACAGCTTTCTAAATATTACTTAATCATAAATTTCTCGGACCGGAAATGGTTTTCTGCTAACCGGAAGTGCCCCGAGTTGTTTGTTTACGTTTCTCTTTAATGGTATAGGACATGAAATATTATAATTAATATACAAATATTTAGTCAGAAATTAAAATGGAACATTTAAGAATAAATATAAATGTATTTTGAAATACATTTTTCCTTTTTTATGTTGAAAACCTGGCAGCAAGTTTGTTGTTTTGACTTTGTTTACATGTGCGTCTGATTTTCTTTTTGAAAGAACTGACAGCGTAAAAAAGTTTATTTGATTGTTTTATTCTGTTTTATTTTAACTTAAAAATGGTTAAAAGTATTGCTAGAAAGCGCAAGTGGCAATTTTATGGAAATAAATTTACAAAAACTTCGAAAAATAACATCACTTCAGCAGTTCCTGAATGTACTGCTAGCTCTTCAAAGTTAGGAAATGAGAGTTTGTCAACTGCAGAAGAAATACCTGGTCCTGTGTTTGGTAACAGAATCGTTGACCTTGAAATTATTGTGGAAGCTTTTGCTCAACTTTGCTGCCTAAAATGTTTTGCTGAAAAAGTAGAACTATTTGAGGATTCCAGATATGGATTGTGCTCCCATTTTACACTAAAATGTAAGTCTTGTGACTTTTTCTTTGCATTTGCTTCATTAAAAAAAGTTGTAAATGCACCTGTCATAAATACGAGGCTTGTATATGGTATGCGGCAGATAATGCAAAGGTTTTGCTGGGGCATTTAAATTATGCTCAACATTAAATTTGCCTCGACTAACCAAAACTGCTTACAAAAATCAGGAAGCAAAGCTTTTAAAAGTGGTTCAGGAAATAGCTGAGGAATCCATGATAAAAGCTGCTACGGAAATTGTGGAGAAAAAACAAAATCTCTCATCTGATATTGTAAAATGTGGCATATCGGTGGATGGCACATGGCAGCGAAGAGGCTATACATCTATGAATGGCTGTGTTGCTGCAATATCAGTTGATACTGGTAAGGTGTTAGACATAGAATTTATGTCGTCCTACTGTCCTACATGTCCACATATGTCAGTGTAACTTCACAGGCTCTTCATCAAAAATGGAAATTGTGGGGGCTTCCCGAATATTTCTTCGATCAGAAAAAAACCGCAAACTTCAATACTCTCAATATTATGGGGATGGTGACTCAAAAGCTTTTATGAGTGTGAAAGACACTTATGGAATAAACAGTGTGACGAAGTTTGAGTGCATTGGCCATGTACAAAAGAGAGTGGGCTCACGTCTGAGAAAACTAAAACTAAAGGACTGTCTGGTAAAGGCAAATTATCTGATAATTTTATCGACAGACTTCAAAACTACTACGGAATTGCTGTTCGCAGCAATGTCGGTAACTTAAATGCCATGCAGCAAAATGTAATTGCTGTGTTATATCACTGTGCATCAAGTGATAAGAAACTGATGCATGGTCAATGCCCAATAGGGAAAGAAAGCTGGTGTTATTTTCAGCGGGGGGTGGCAAATGGAACAAAATGTTCCACAAAATATGCTGGTTTATCAAATGATGTTTTAAATAAAATTAAACCAGTATATTTAGAACTATGCGACAAACAGATATTAAGCAAGTGCTTACATGGACGTACGCAAAATGCCAACGAGTGTTTTAACGGAATAGTTTGGCTAAAAGTACCAAAGGAAGTATTTGTTTCGCTCAAAACAATTAAATTTGGGTCGTATGATGATATTATACACTTCAATGAAGGATTAAGTGGGTGTATAAATGTTTTTAACAAGATGAATATAGAAAATCCTGGGGTGTTTACCTTACGGGGGTATAAACATTGAGATAAATGCAGAATCCGTGAATCAATTCATAATGCAGACCCCAAAACAAAGAAACACAGGAAAATTTTAAGAGCACTTAAAAAGAAAAAAAATAGTGTTTATAAGTAAAACATGGGGAGAATTATAAATCTGGTGCATTTTAATAAAAAAGTAAGTGTTTTTCTTGTAATCAGATGAGTTTAATGTTATTTTTGTCGTTTTCTCAAAATGAGTTTTTTCACTATTTTTCTTACCGCAAAACACAATATCTCAAAAAGTTATGCTTGAATGAAATAAAAATTTTATAAGTATGTTTTTTAAATACTTATACAGGAATAGACCTTTCTTAAGATTTTGTGTTGAGTAGAAATTTTTTTATGTATTAATAAAGTGAAAATTACAATAGCTTTTAAAGAAAATGACAACGTATAGAAGCTCGAAACTTCCCACGTATTAGTTATATTACCAAAATAAGAGTCTATTCCCTAGATAAGGCTATATTATTCAATTTACAAAATGTCAATATATTTATTTTCTTTTCAGTTATCAAGTTTTGCGTAGTCTTATTTTTGCTTATTTTTTTATAAAATACTTCTTTGACAGTAAAAATGTACAGTAACAAAACTTTTCTTGGGTGTTTTTCTAATTTTAGAGACCCATTAAGTCATAAAATATGCATTTACAGGCAAAATTCAGGGTAATTCAAAAAATTTTCTTCGAAGATGTTCTGTTACCTTAATGTAGCTAACCACTGCCTCAGCATAGAATCAAAGCAGTGTTATATTTATCTTTGAGGTAGGTACAGCAGTACATGCGGCTTCCACATATTGCCAAAATTGATCTGGTGTAGCAACGGGTGGTGTGTACCCCGGGCCAGTCGTGCAAGCATGGACCACACGTTTTCGATTGGTGATAGATCAAGAGAACAAGCAGGGCAAGGAAGCAATTCCATCTAATGGTTAAAGAAGAACCCTTGAACATTGCCTGCTACGTGTGCCTACTGAAATACGGCTGGTGGCAAGCGCTCTCACACCTCAGAGATGTAGCTCTGGCTGTTCAGTGTGCCGTACTGTAGGGATGTGGCAATGAAATCAATGACCACCCCAAACCATGATACCAGGTGCAGGACGGCGATGCATAACGCAACAGTTCAGCAGCCTCTCACCATGATGTCTCGAATCCGACCATCTTTATGTTGTAGGCAGAAGCGGGATTCGTCAGAAAATACATTGTCCTTCCATTTCGTTGTCCATATATGCCGTTCATCGCGCACCAATGGCAGTCCAAATACCTGTGGGTATCAGTCAAGGGTAAACGAAGCAATGGACGCCTTGCGGACATTCCACTCTGCAGCAAACGAATCGTACGAGCGGACACCAAATGATGCGTAACAATCTGTTGTGCTATAGCTCGTGATGTGGCTGCTCGTTCGATCATTGCCATGCGCGCAATCCGCTTGTCATTATGGGCAGTGGTGCAATGAAGTGGGTGCGATGACCCCGTCGTTCCCTCCTGCATTCAGCGATGACAGATCAGCATCACAGTTGCTTGGTTTCGTCCAACATGTTGACTGGTTTCTCTGAAGGATAATCAGTAATCCCTATAGGCTACTATTCTTGCTCGGTCGAATTCAGAAACTTGGTCAAAAGATGCATAGGTAAACAGCTTACACAAAAGAAAAAAACGCACGTAAAAACAATTACCCTACTTCAAATCACCAATCTGTTCTTATATTGCGCTTTCTGGTGGCGCTACGGTCCCCCGTGATGTGCGTCTGCGCTATAATGCTAATGATTTTCATATTTCATCGCCGCCAACGCATCATATAAATTTCATATGATTTTCATGCTTCCTTCAGGGTGTTGCATTTTGTGTGGCCAGCAGTATACAGGGTGTCCAGCCTGAAAGTGACCCAATAGCTAATTCCCGAACCGTTCGGCTTAGACATGCACTTCCAATTTGAAAAATGTTTTAAAAGAGGTAAAGAATGTTTTAACGTGCTTTTCGAACCAAAAAACCAATTTACAAAAAAATTACAAAAATTAAATTTTTATACAGTCCCCAGGTCCTATGACTTGTATTTAGGAAAAGATGGAATACACAAAAACAAAGCAAACACAAAAAGTTTCATTTTATTACGATAAAAACTGACCGAGTTATGCCTACATAAATTTGAAGCATCCGAATTACTCAGAAAAGAGGCCCGTGTATAAATTGAGTTTAGAGAACAGTAATCCACAATCTACAGAAAGAGCAAAAGAAAAACATTATAGTAATATTAAAAATTTGTATTAATTTCATCGAATGATAATTTGTTTTGCTGTATGGCAAACAATAAAAGTTAAATTAAAGAAATACGAGTTGTACCGAAAAGATTAAAACAGCTTGTTTTAACAAATAGCAGCAAAATAATACAGGATTTGCCTTTCAAATTATATAGCATAATGTGGAATGTTGCGCCAATCATGGATTTATTATATCAGAATGACCAAATTAACTTAAATAATGTTCAAAATGACTAAATGCAGTACCGAACCCGCGTCACAAACTCCGCCTGTAGCTTCAGTAACATAGTTGGTGTCACAGACCTGCATGTCGTGCTTATTCGATTAAGTAAACTGGACTTACTCGTGGATCCCCGTTCGTACACTTTGCTTTTTAGGAAGCCCCAGAGAAAGAAATCCAGAGGACTTAGGTTGGGTGATAGCGGGGCCACTCCTGTTGGCCTCCGTAGCCAATGATTCGGGTGTCAAATGTCTGCGCCAAAAATGTACCTGGTTGCGCAGATTTGTGTGCGGGGGTACCACATGCGGGACAAATCCCGTAAGGAAACTTCATCTTCTAAAAAATCATCTCTAATGATCTAGATAAAATTTCCGTGTATGATTCTGATGTTAAAGGTCCCCATTGAAATACATTGGGCTAATTAAGGTGCTCTTCCATATTCCGCACCACATTCACCGACCAACGCACTTGGTGGCAATTCGATTGTATTAGATATGGGTTTTCGAGGGACTAATAATACGCACTCTATGTATTAATAGTGCCTTGCCTCGAGAACTGGCATTCATCCGACCACAAAACATCAGTAAAAAATCTGGATTTTCGTCCAGTGTGTTTAACATGAAATTGCAAAAATCAAAACGACGCTCCTGGTCTCCGGGCATTAGTTCCTGCGCCAGGACTGAACAAAAAGGATATGCACCGTACGTATGTAATATGTTCCACACCATCGATTTTGAGTAGGAACAAGTCTTGCTAATATCCCGGACACTACTTTCAGTATGAGCCAGGGCATATCCTAGAACACCCTCAGCGGGTATCCGCAAGCTTGAAGGTGTGGCACGAAATAAGGGAATACGTCTATGACAACTCCCAGTTTTATACAAGCTTTGAACAGCACCGACAATTGTACAATAAGATGGATGTCTTCGACTGGGAAATTTAATGGCATAAAGTCCTGCCACCTCTCTTATTTCGATTACACTGCCCATACAACAGTACCATTTCACAGTATTCTTCATTTTTATACATCTCCTTATTCCGTACTAGAATTCGTAATATTAGAATACGAATATATGTGACTACACAATAGATTTTTAACGTTCGCCATGATCAGTACAGCAGCAAATCAGTTTGAAGCCGCAGCAAATAAGTCTATTTTTTGGAACTGCTTTTGAAATGTTTTCTTCGTCCAAAATATTTTATTTTGTCTGTTTTACACTTACACAGAATAAATTTTATTTTGCTAAGTACTCAATTATTGTATTATTAACGTAATGTATGTACTTTTAATTTAAAAAAGATTTACATAAGAGTGACGTGCAAGAGCGAAAGTTTCCTGGCAGAGTTCCAATTAATTTCACTTCGGAGACGGACTCTTACTAGCTTCTTCAAAATGGCCGAAAAATTGGGTGAAATATATGATTTTCAAAGTTCCATAACTCGGTCAGTTTTTATCGTAATAAAATGAAACTTTTTGTGCTTACTTTGTTTTTGTGTACTGCATCTTTTCCTAAATATAAGTAATAGGACCTGGGGACCGTATAAAAGTTTAATTTTTGTAATTTTTTTGTAAATGTGTTTTTTAGCTAGAAAAGCACGTAAAAACATTCTTTACCTTTTTTAAAACATTTTTCAAATTGGAAGTGCATATCTAAACCGAACGGTTCGGGAATTAGCTATTGGGTCACATTAAGGCTGGACACCCTGTATATATATAAGCAACCGAAATTACTTTTACGAGTTTAATGACTGAACTATCTTATTTTCAAAGAGTGTAGCTATGAGATTACAGAAGCTATTAATTTAATATTGTTTTAACGTAGTTGCATCTAAAAAATATTTTAGTGATATGGTATAGTTGTCGCTTTCTTTTGTTGTTTGTTTTGTTTGAAAATGTTAATTTACGTACAGGGCCGATCCTAGGGAATCGGCCGCCCTCGTGCAAACACCTAATGTACCGCCCCCTAGAGAACTTTTCATATTTTGACTAATTCTTAACGTTGACGTTAAAAAATCATCTACTTATAAAGGAATAAAAAGTAAAACACATTAATAATAACTCAAATAAAATTTGAAGTGTAGAACATTTTTGGCCAGGTAATGAGTTATAATAGCGACAAAATGCTTTAACAAAATAATGAACTAACAAAAATATAAATTTTAAAATAAAAATAAAGATTTTATATTAATAAATGCAAAACGACAGAATTTACTCAAAAAATACAATCTAATAAAAATAAATACTCTAAGGCACAAATCTCGTGAAACAAAAAGTATATAAATCAATCCTTCTACTAAGACTAAGTAATAAACTATACCGTAAAATCCGGTGTATAACGCACACTTTTAACTCAAAAAATAAGATCGAAATTTACGGTTGCGCGTTATACGCCAGGTATAAAAATGAGAGCTTTAAAAATACAAATATGATGAGCATAAAAAAAGATCAGACTTTTACATGTATCGAAATACTGTTTCTGTGAAAGAAATATAGCATTCCTTATGAGCTTAAAAAGGGTTGTAATTCTGAAAGGGCACTATTTTTACTAAAGCTTGGAATAATATTCGAATAAAGGACTTCAAAACACAAGATCATTGTGCACATACATTGCAGGTTTCTTCGTAAAAAAGGGTGTACGTGTTATACGGCAAATATGTGAAGGGGCACGTTATACGCCAGATTTTACGGTAATTATAAAATAACATTTCTGGCTTTCTGAGAAGCAAGTTTATTAATAGTTTCGGTTAAATCAGTTTTTTCTGAGATTTCGGATTCAATTGAGACTATGGCCAAATCTGAAAGCCTTTCTTGTGTCATATTATTTCTCAAGTAATTTTTCATGATTTTTAATTTACTGAAACTTCTTTCATAGGAAGCTACAGAAACAGGTTAGGTTAAAAAAATTCTTAATGCTAGGGAGAAATTGGGAAAACAGGGAATAAAATCATTTTTCACTATAATTTCTAATACCTCAGTTGGCTATTTTTTACCAGGAAAAATATCTTTGAATGAAGTTATTTCATTGAAGAGCTGTATACCGTCTATATCTTAGTTTGGAATTTCTTTTTATTTTCTCTTATTGTTCCAGCAATAGGTTTTTTTTTTCGTTTCAAAAATTCATCTGAAAGTGGATGGGTACCAGTTGTCTCCTTTAAAGACACGCTCTTCCCAAATGTTTATATGTCTATACATATAAAACATGCATTTCTAACTGCGTCTCCCTCTTCTAAATCTGGATCGATTTCAATGAAGGAATCATACTTGCTGTTATACTCTTCGTCATTTGATTCTTCCTCATCATAATCACGAACAGAATTTATTCATCTGAAAATACTGTTGTACTATATCTGTTAAATGCTGTATCTATTAAATTACATAAATATCACATTTTTTAATCATAACTAGAATAATACGCCATAGTATAAAGAAAATTTAAAACGTGCTCATGCATTCAGAACTGTAACGGCGATTCACGCGCAAGGTCTGACATACCCGAAGAGGCGCTATCCAAAAATATATATTTAGAATTTGCCTACAAGCTAAGGCCCCTCAAAGGATATGACCTTAAAGTCAGTTACAGGAGAAATTATCAATTTTCCAAAAAAGGTTTAGAAGGAGCGTTGAAAAAAGGTAGACGGTGGGTATGACATACCCTGAGCGCTAAGTGCCGGGTTAAAACTGAGAAAGGTCTCTGACCTGATGCATTCTATATCGGTATATTTAAAAATATTTTTAAAAGTATCTCTACATTAGGGAAAGTCGAGACCATTTCTTTTGCAACTTCGATGCTTGCACAAAGCCTCCGGTCTTCCCGAGGGACGATTTCGATTCCGAGTCATATAATTTATTTCTCTGTAGCAGTGTGGAAGGAATTTCTGTGAATGCTTGAAAATAAAGTTGAAAATTTTGGATTAAAAAATAACTAAGTTCTTTTTTAATCGAATCTAAATTTTCAAACTTTTTAAAGTTTTCTATTTATTATTGTAAACTGTAAATTTTTTCCATGAAATATTTAGAAAATTAAAATAATAATCTTAAGCTTTATAATTTTTTTTTCAAAATCTCAAAAAATTACATTTAATCTTTTTTTCAAATTTTCTAACTGAATTATGAAATTTCTGATTTAATACAAACATATTTTGTTTAATTAATTGTTTGTTTAAACATATTAGTTTCCTTTCTAGAACAAAACGTAGACTGGTTTCTAGATTACTTATTCAAAATTATTAAAATATCTCCACCAAAAGTAAGCTTTCAAAAATTCTAAGGGTTTTTAAAAAAATAAACTAGGAACACAATCACAATACTCTGAATTTATAGTTTCCTTTTAAAGTTTCTAAACATAAGTTAATAAAACATTAATATTATTATTATACTTGTTTGTTTGTTTTTTCAAATATCTTAATACTTCGAGACTAAACAGAACAATAAAACATTTCTGGAATAATTTGAAATTTCTAAGATAACTCAAAACTTTTTGACAAAGGCCACAATATCACAAAAGAAATCTAAAATTTTTTAACTAAATTTGTATCTTAATTATAATAAAAATACTCAAGATTATACAACCTTACTACTTATTGAATAATTTTTCACATTTCTGTTTTGTTTGAAATAACTTATCTACTTAATAAAATGTGTGTTTATCATATTTTTATTTCTGTAATGAATTTTACTATCACTTTAATTAAATATTTTTATACTACTAGGATCAACTAAAAAAATATTACCTATATTTTTCAACATTTATTACTATTCTGTAAAAATAAACCTTTCATTAAATGCTTTTTATAAGAAATTTCTGCAATAGTTCTGACATTCTTATCGTTGCCTTTTTTAAAGATTTTAAATATTGCCATAGATTGTTAAAGATGAATTTTGATTAACTTTATTATAAGCATACACAGAATTCTATACAATATTTTAATGAAATTATACGATTTTTATGTATTTTTATAATTAATTATACACAAAATTAATTATCAGTTTGCATTAAATATTCTTTCAGATTCTCTGGGCAAAAGATCTTAATCAAGAAGGTATCGTGCAAATCCCTCTTAAAATAGCAATAAATACAAAAAGAAAAAAGAGAATTTGTGCTTTTCAAATTCAATCTTACAAATAGTGGTTCTCTTAGCAGTCTTAGAGTATACTAGAAAAATTGTGTGTTTATTTCACATGTTATCTCAATAAAAAGAACAAAAAATGTGTATGTATCTTTAAGTAAACTTAACATACTTCATTTCTTTGAAAATTCTTTTCACAGTTTGAACCAATTTAAATTAAATATTTAGAAATTACAGATTGTTTCATTTATTACTAAACAAAATTATTGTGATACGTTATGATTGCAAACAAAATCAACAAAATAAATATAACTATGTTTTATTTCAATTTCGCGCTATTATTAGGATCCTTTTAAGTATGGTAAATAATTAATGAATGTACTCAAAGGCTCTCATTAGTGTTTTGTATTTTAAATGAACTACTACCATTTTTCATAAGTGACTAAAGGAATTATTTTTATACGAGAGGCAAATGTAATATTCGTTCATTTGAATAACAATGCCAATTGAAAATGTTTTAAGAAGATTACGGTGCATTCAAGCTACGTATTCTAAGAAACTGATGACAGTTATTTATATTTATATAAATAAACTAGCTGGTATACCCGTTCCTCGCACGGGTGAATTTAAAAATTAAACAATACAGACTGAAGGATAAATAAGTTTTTAATGAGTTAATTTTACGAAAATTGTAAATTAAACAAAAAAAAGCTTTTTGCATATCTCAGCTAAATAAAAAACCATTTTTGTTTAATTTTAAGTCTGTAAATATAACAGTTGATAAAAAAGATTTTTTTTAAAAAATTTATAACTCCCGTAACTCTGTTGTGGGTCGATTTTTGAAAACACCTTCCTTCTGCTCAGCAAAAATAACACATTGTTACAAATTTTGTGTAATAAACTCTAAAAATAGTGTAAATAATTTGTATCTGGATGTGTAATGCGATAATATTAAATACCTGTATACAATATTGAATTTATTGAACAATCTCTCTATGTACAAAATTAAAAATTTACTGAACGATCTCTCTATATACAATAGTCAGTTCAAAACAGGTCTAAAAAACAGTAGGGTGAAACGAATCTACAAGCAGGGGGGGGGGGGGGGGGCCGCGTGACCTCTGACACTGTCGATGAGGATGAGGACTGGGTTGGATGAAGCAAAGCCGCCGCAAGCAAGGGGTGAGAGGGATGCAGGACCTTTGACACTGTCGATTGAAATAAATGATCCCTATTTGAAACGGATATTGTTCACCATATCATTGGTTTTAATTTTATTTTTACTTAACCCTAATTTTTTTTCTATAATAAAAGTAGCCTAAGTTATTTCTTATAACATTAGCTATCTGCCAATGAAAGTTTCGGCAAAATTGGTCCAGCCGTTTCAGATATTAGCCAGAACAAACAGATAGATAGACAGACAGACAAACATTTTAAAAATTAATTTTTTCATATAAGTACCTTATACATTTTTAAATGGATTTAGTAAAAAGCTGTTAATTTCAAATTACAAACAGACACTTCATTTTTATTTATATGTATAGGTGACCTTTGACAAAGTAGTTAAGGACTGTAAAATCTTTAGTATCAAAGGAAATGAACGGGAAATGTTGTGAGTGGCAGCAACCTAATCAAACAGAAAAGTTTGATATAACTGCAAGAAATCGTTGAGACAGAAGGCTCGCGAAATAAAATAGTCCCCATTGAATTAAAAAAAATCCCAATTGAAATAAATAATCCCTATTTGCTATTGGGATATTGCTCACTATTTCATTGTTTTTAATTTTATTTTCTCGGAACCCTATTTTTTTCTTAATAAAAGTAGCCTAAGTTATTTCTTATAACATTAGCTATATGTCAGTAAAAGTTTCATAAACATTGGTTCAGCCGTTTGAGAGATTAGCTGGAACAAACAGACAGACAGAGAGACAGACAAAAATTTTAAAAATTGATTTTTTCATATAAGTACCTATATACTTTTAAATGCATTTAGTAAAAAGCTGTTAATTTCAAATTA
>BMAV01008733.1:66295-77846 GCA_019973955.1 Trichonephila inaurata madagascariensis | reverse complement strand
TATATACTTTTAAATGCATTTAGTAAAAAGCTGTTAATTTCAAATTACAAACAGACACTTGATTTTTATTTATATGTATAGATAATATAAATAAATAAATAAATTAGTTATAGCACAAATGCAACAAAATATTTTTTTTTCACTTTATCTTACGCAATGATTAAAATTCATGGATATTAAATCTTATAAATCGAAAAGATAATTTTGAAAGTGAAAATATAGTTACCTTTTTTGTTGTTTAACCGTTTTTGTTGTTCCGATTTTTGTCTTGTTTAAAAGAAATTAGTTCGGAAGTCAAATTGACGCAAAATTTCCTCAGTTTTCTTCGAAAAGGAGTATTTTTTTTTCTGAGGGTCATTCTGCCCCATTCTTTTCATTCGTCCTTAAGCATGTGATAAATCTTGATCGTGCTTTTCATTACTTTTGTCCGATGTGTCGAAATTCTTCCTTAACGCCCCCTCCCCCTTCCCCCATATGACTAGTGTTGAGAACTCATGAATACTCGTTAAAAAAAAATTAACTTATAGACTTGGAGGGTGACAGAAGAATTTTGGCGCTTATGGGCCATATCTTTCTCTGAACGGGAAGCAGATCCCTTGCTGACTGAATGCACATTCGGTCTTTTGGTTGTTACAGAAATAAAAGAGAACCGGGATAAATAAAATCTAATATTCTCTTTCATTGGACCACTTCTGAAAAAAATTCCAACAGCCAATCCTTCCTGTAGCTTCTTAGTGCGACGTTTATTACAGTCAATCAATCAACAGACGAAGGGGATATTTTCATTTACAGGCAAATAACATTCTGAATGTATTTTTCCCATCCTGTTATCTGTATTTCACTTCAAACGATCTTTTTGGCGAACCGCTTTGAATGAGAAATTTTTCCTGCTTTCTGACCACATACCACTCCTTGTTTTCTCATTATTTTGAGTAACTTTACAAGCTTTTAAACTTTTTTATAGTAGGACCTGAGATTCAAAATTCACACGGAAAATTTATATCGTTTGAAGCCAGTGACATACTATTTTATAAACGTAGAAAGAACTTTTAATATGACCATTAATAACATTTTACGACTTTTTGCTTACAAACGTCCGGGGCCCCTGTAGTTAGGGGAGCCTGTATCATTGATACTGCCTCCCTGATAAGGCAGGCTACACCCCTGAGAAGGAATGTTTCTCAGAATTTGAAATCCATTCTTATTTTTCTCGAACTATGTTATGCTATCGGGAAATCAGGACTTATTTTGATTTTTCAATAACTATTTATAATTCAGCATATTTATTCAACTTATTATAAATTTTATTTTGAGAAATTCACGAAAAATTTTGCTTGATCTAAAGAATTAAAGGCGGACTGCGGCCGCCCCTTTGTTTCGGCCCCCCGCGTGCGCTGCACGTGCTGCACACCTGCTAGGATTGGCCCTGTTTACGTATCACTCTTATCCTGTTACTGTTTACGTACAACTCTAAGTTATGATAAATAGTTTACTATTTAAAACTAAAAGACTATTTATTTTGTAAGGAACTTGGAAACATTTCACGAAATTAAAAAGAAATTTTTAAAAATTGTAAAATTATTTTGATATACAAATAATTATTATATAATGCCTTATTAATATTTTCATTCTTCAGGGAAAACATCCTTCATCAATCTGTCTCAAATGGATATGTTTCAGAATAAGTGATTTTTAACTATTTGCGTTGACTAAAAAATTACGAATGGATCAAATAAAAGGAATACAGTGTATCGAATTTTGTATTCTGAATGCTTAAGATAGTGTAAATAATTTATATATTGAAGCGATAATATTACTCTCTGCTGTACTTATTTCATGCAAAAATTGTAATATTCACAAGCAACGCTTTTCCTTACATTATAATGGCGATTTAGTGGAAACTTGGCGATAGACCCAAATTGGTATCATTTTAGGTGAGTTCGTGACCATATGGATTCTTCTAGTAGAAATCTACAAAAATCATGATCTATAATACAAGCGGATTTTTCGAGAAAAATCCGCGCAGACTATAAATAATATGTCGCTCGTCAAAACTGAGTCAGTCTGGTTTTGACCGCTCAAATCTTAGTATTGTCTCGACCGTTCAAGAGCCGACCAGCGATTAGTGATTACTTTAGCTGTAGAGTAGGAAGAGCGAGTGCTTGCGAATACATTTCGTATTTGTATTTTAAACACTTATAGTTCTGTCTGAGCGCCGTAGAGGGTGTGAAGGCGTTTGGAGATTTATTTTGAGAATATTGCTGCTGTTTCCTGTATCTCAAGGATTGTTTTTCGACAGTAAATTTCCATCGCTACCATCCTTGCTCTTTGAGACTGATAGCATAAAATCCTATGTAACAATATATACTAATTTTTACTAATACTAACTAATATATATATTAATGTTTACTAATTTCTACTAAACATGCCAATCCTATGAATTCTACTTTCTTAGTACTTCTGAAATGTTGTTCATCAATTTCAAGACTGACTTAAAAAGATAAATTCACAATACTCATAAAATCAAAATATACACGAAAATCTCATTCAATTCAAAAGGTGAACATATATTTAAAGGGAATGGCGCCAAAAATATTGGGATTTTTGTTACTCGTGAATGAATACTAACTAAAACCCTTACTATCTCACACTGGCGCAGCTAGTTCTGAGTGGGTCCCGTATCAAAACTCCTTCGGGGCCGTTTTTAAGAAAAGAAAGCCCTGTTAGTAATACTTTAGTTACTCATGTATCATTAATACAGTGGTAGCTACATCCCTGCTATATCACCTTGTGGCGGGGCTTTATCGAAATTACTTCTATTAATCCTCTTGGGATTTCTTTGGGGCCATAATGGCAATTCTTTTCAACCAACCCAAGAAGAGAGCGTGGTTATGCAGATTAGGAATCGTATATATTGGAACGTTAATATTCGCGAGGAGCGCTAACTAAGCTAAGTGACGTGAGGTAAAGTTCTAGGAGTTAGTGTATTCTAGGAGTCGGTCTAACAGTGCCAGTGAAGATAAGCCTTAAGTGGGTCCAAGACCAGAAGAATATTGACTTAGCCAGAGCAAGACATATTGAAGCATAAATTGATGATTTGCGGACCGTAGCTGTTCGCCAAAGAAATAGCGGTAAGCTTGTTTGTTTAAGCTTTAACAATAGCGCGGATGCTATTAAGTTAGGAAATAATCTATACATATGGATTCAGTGGTCAATTGTGCTACTTATCAGAATTACGGTTTGCGTCGCATCACTCCTGATCATAAGCCTCCTAGTCTAGTGTTGTTGTATTGTATATAAATTAAGATCATAATAAACTGATTTTATTATGGCAGAGTTTAGTGGTTCATCTTTCGTTCCCTCAGACATAGGTCACGTGGATGGTGAGGAGAGGATATCCCCAACCCAGGGGATATCACAATGGCGTCCAATCCATGTTTATAATAGGCAGTTAAATTTCCCTAACCCCGAGGGAAGAATCGGTGCTGGTGTAAGGGTCTTAGCCGAATATTTTTTTTCTGGATCCGAGAATGTGGATTAGTTTTTTGAGGCTATTGAAAACAATTTAATATTTTATCAGATACATAAAGATCTAGCTTGTGCGTATTTGAATGGTCACCGTACTGGGCGTGCAAAAGATTGGTATGAGTTCATAGGGTACGCCCTGGTGCAGGGGGAAGAAAATGATTTCGTTCAGTTAAAGCAGGAGTTGAAGGACATTGATACTAAGTATTACAATATATAATGTGTATAATATTTTTCCATCGTATCCTATCTAATTTTCAGTATTTAAAAACAGTAATTGAATTTAAAATCCGAAGGAAAGTCAAATGTAAAGAGACTTTTGTAATTTCTCTTTTCAAGGTTTGGCAACAGCTTCGCGTAACATCCTATAATTGATATTTGTAGCAAAGTTCATTTAATTCTGATGATTCACTCATTGTGTTGCATTTTTTACAAACAGCAGTGTATATTTTCAAAGCCATGCAGATGAAAGTGCCCAAGTTCTATTTTATTATTATTATTGATACTATACTTGTAATTTTTGGTATTTGGTCTATGAAGGCTTATACGTATACTGATGTTATTAGACATTTGACCAATATACTACTGAATTAGGGATAGCAAGGGATATGCAAATTGTGTAGCGCTGCGTATCATCTATGCGCAAGTGACGGCGTTGTGGTAACTACATATATAGAGCATACTGTACTGTTGCCAGTACGAGGAAACTGCCTGATTTAGATGCCTTTGATCGTGAACATATCGTAGGTGCACGACGCATGGGCCGTTCAATTTCCAAAATCGTCAGACAGCTAGGATTTTCAAGGTCGACAGTGGCAAGAGTATACCGAGAATACATGGATGGTGAATAAAAAAGTAGCAACTGGGCAAACTGCAAAGGACAATTAACCTTGACAGTGCGTGGTCAGAGACGACTGAGGTGTGTTGTACGTAGCCAGCAAAGCCAAACATTAGCTCAAATTACCACCCATTTGAATGATGATGCCAGTCGTATAATCAGTAAGCGGACTGTGCAACGCTCGTTTCACCGTATGGGCTTTGGGAACCACAGACCTATGAAAGTACCAATGGTCAATGCTCGCTATAAACAATGACAATTAAACTATGGTTGTGGACGCCGTTTTCTTCTCTCAAATGATCCAAGGGATCCCCAGATTAGTGATATGTTCATAAAATATAATAATATCTTTTTAAATACAAATACTCAGCTTGATTTTATATCACAGCTCTCTTTATCAACGGTAAAGCAAATCAAAACAAAAACTCAAAACTATGTAGACAATGTTGCCATACAGCACAAGCTAAATTAAAACAAATACAATAATTTCTTGGATATAGTTGGACGGCTTGAAAATAATTTACAGCACGTTACATACTCCCACCTTGAAAAGTGAAACTGAACTTTGCAATCTAAAATAAATTAAACTTTAACCATGCAATAATTGTATAGATATATATAACACTTAATTCCTCCTAAAATTTGAAAAGAAGTTCACAAGTCCAATTTGCGAGGAATTTTTATGGTCCTTCCCAATCTGGTTTTGGTAGGGGGTTTCTCTTCAGAATTATCACTACTTTCAACAGGAGAATCGGGAACATAATCAGTTGGTGAATCCGAAACATGGTCAGTAGATGATTCAGGAGTTCTCTCAACAGGTAGGCTGTCTTTTCCTGAGGCCTTTAAAACACTAATTTTAGTTTTAGCTGATACTTCCAATGGATATAGCCTTTGGAAGGGACGAATCCTCTCATCATTTGAGGTTTTGATGCTAGCTACTCGGGGAACTCCATCCTTTGCCAGGATAAACCTCCAAGACAACACCAAGAGGCCAGTCAATTCGTCGCACATTGTCATGCCCAATCAGCACAACATGGCCTACTTCTAAAGCATCATTTTTTTTGTCACTCTGTGGACCAGAAGAGCAAGATATTCATTTCTAAACCTTTGTCTCAGATCTTCACGCAACTTCTGCATTTGGTGCATTTTACCAATGAAGATCGATCTACTTGATCTAAATCAGGAGTTTCACAGTTGCTATTTCCGTGAACGAACATTGCTGGGGACAAAGGTAACAATTCATTTGGATCTTCGTGTATGTATGTCAAAGGCCTAGCGTTGATTATTGACTCACAATCACATAAGATGGTCAAGAGTTCTTCATAATTTACAATAGATTTCCCTAACACTTGACGTAGAAGCTCTTTGAGCATTCTCACAATACGCTCCCACCATCCACCCCACCATGCTGCTTTGGGTGGAATAAATTTCCAAGTGATTTTCTGAGCAGTTGAGTACACCACAATTTTATCCCAATCTAATGTTCTCAGTGCATTATTTTTTTCTACAAAGTTAGTACCGTTGTCACTGTAAAGTACTGAAATCCTGCCTCTTCTCAGAATGAATCTTCTCAAGGCTTTAATGAAGGTATCAGTAGTGAGTGATTGAACTAGTTCAAAATGCACTGTCCGGTAGACAGCACAGGTAAACAAAACAATCCAGGCCTTCGCTTTTGACTTAAGATAAAGAGGATCTGCATAGTCTACACCTGTTACTTCAAATATCTTTGTCTGAGTAACTCTATCTCTAGGCAGTGGAGCAAAGGGCACTTCAACATGCTTAGCTTTATAACGTTTGCAAATCACACACTCAGAAAGAACTTGCTTTACTAATCTTTTAGCTCTAATTATCCCAAATTTCTCTCTAAGCCGTGCAAGTAATATTGAAGAACCTGCATGCATTGCTTTTACATGCTCTTCTCGAATTAATTTCACTACAACATCACTGGCAGGTAAGAGAATTGGGAACTTGAAATCTTCCATCTCATAACTGCCAGCCAACTTGGTTCTTATTCTCAGAAGTCCATCTTCATCTTTAAAGGCTTGCATTTTAGCAAGAAGTCTCTCATCTTCAAAGGCATTTGACTGCAGGGACTTGAAAACCAAAACCTCTGCTCGTTTGAATTCTTCATAGCCTAAGCTTCCCTTTAACTTGGTTGCATTTGAAACGTTATGAATGAAACGTAGAATCCACGTTACTATTCTGTTGTTTCTACTATAGGTGGAAAAATAATCACTCTTAATATCTGTTGTTTGAACATTCATCATAGAAGTCACGATAGTTCTTTCTTTATTCACTTCAACCTCATTGACATCTACTTCCACATCACTAATAGGCCATTCTCTTGAGGCGAAAGATGCAACCAACTGGGACCTTCCCACCATTTCGAGCTGCAAAGCTGCTTTGATGAACACCCTCTACTCGGACAGTCTGCAGGATTCAGAGAACCAGGAACATGTCTCCAGGCTTTGATAGGTGTCAGCTTCCGAATTTCTTGAAGATGTTTGTAAACAAATACACCCACGGTTCTTCTCTCTTCAACCAAGCTAATACTGTAGTAGAGTCTGTCCAGAAATAAACGTTGTCTGTTGGAAACTCTTTCAAGATAGTTGTAGAAAGACGAGCAGATATAGCAGCACCAAGAAGTTTCAGTCTGGCAATTGTTTCTTCCTTTTTTCCACATGGTACAATCCTAGTTTTACTCTGTACCAATTGTATGTGTACAGTTCTTCCAATATCAACTCGTAGGAAAACAACAGCAGAACAGGCAAGTTTGCTTGCGTCACAGAAAAAATGTAACGAAATATGCTGAAATCCACTATCACAGTGTAACCACATTGGTACTTGAACATGCTTTAAGTATTCCAGCTCCTTTAGCCATTTCAGAAATCTTGTCTCTTGTTTTTATATCTACTTCTTGATCCCAACCAATTTGAGATTTCCACAAACTTTGTAACCAAAGTTTTGGTAGTAGCAACACTGGACCAGTGATCGCCAAGGGGTCAAAAACTTTGTGTGAAGCAGCAAGAATATTTCTTTTTGTGATTACCTCTTCAATTAGTTCTCTCAAATCTGGAATATTTAATGATAGGGTATCACAATGTCTGTCCCAAATCATTCCCAGGACGTTTGTAGGACTTGCTATGAGATCAGATGGGTTAGAGTGCTCCCACCCTTTTAAGTCAAATTTTCTTTCAGCCATGATTTCCGTGGCTACTTCAATAAATCGATCTAGCTCTGACTGGCTTTGGACACTTGCCAAACAATTGTCCACGTAAAAGCTGCTCATCAATTTTTGTACAATACACTCAGGGTATTTCCCATGGCCTTGCTTCATTTCTTCTAACTTTTTCTCCATGTGGTACTGGATTGTTGATCCAAGTAAGAATGGGCTGCTGGAGACAACAAACACCACTCGGCAATGCTTATAATGTATAAGCTCTCCTTCTTCACTGTGCCACAAATATCGCAAGAAATTTCGATCCTGCTCATAGAGGCTTATTTGCAAGAAGGCTTTACGTATATCAGCCAAAACACTAAATCTATACAATCGAAATCTTGCTAACATGGAAGGGATCAATTCAATCAAGTTTAAACCCTTTTCCAAACAGTCATTGAGGCTGACCGCTCCCTTTTGTTTTGACGAAGTATTAAAAACGGGCCTAATTTTTGTAGTACCGTTCGGCTTCACCACATGTCGATGGGGTAGATAGTGAGAAACAGACTTAAATTCTTTTTTGGGAACTTCTTCGATTATGCCTTCTCGTTTCCATTCTTTAAAGACATCACCATATTCGTTAAACAAGTTTTCTTTCTTTAGCTTATGGGTTGTCACTTGTAACCCTTTAAATGCCAAATTAAAGTTGTCTGGCAGAGGTAAATGATTGTCAAGCCATGGTAGGGAGACAAAGAAACGCTCTTCTTCATCAACCTTGACAGTTCTTAAGAAGTTCTTAAGCTTCATTGAGGCTTTATGAAGCTCCTCTTTGGTTTTTTGTTCTGAAGGATCTTGTATCCCCAAGGAATCCAATCTCCACAACTGGGAGATATACATCTCTTTCACACAAATAGGGAGGCCACCCGCATAGCATTGCATGAAGAAATCTCATTGTCAGGTACTTTACCTGACAGAGTCCATCCATGTATTGTCTCCATGGCAACAAGCCCACAGGATAAAATTCTGCGCTGGCCAGTCATGAGCTTCCCGATTACATCTGATCCAACAAGCACTTAAACAGATCGTGACGCTTTCCCTACATCCGATAGCTGGATCTTCATTTCATTAAGTTCTGAAATCCAAGAACCTGGAGTGACTGATGCAATGTTGTCGCATATAGATGTCTGATCTAATGCTTCCAGGTTACATGTAACACTATTGTCTTGATTTCTTAATCTTATTCTATCACAAGTATGTTCACACTTGTCAGATTTAATCCCCCAAACAATGAGTGCATCAGGATTTCCTTTCTGAGTGGGATATATCCCATTTTTTCAACTACATTTTTTAATACACAAGACATTTGTGACCCAGAGTCTAGAATTGCCCTAACTGGGATTTCTTTGTTACCACACACCATTTTTAACTTCAAAGTTTGGAGAAACACCCTGGGACTAGAAGTGTTGTTGGCCATATTAACTTCAACTTTTGGACCCTTATCTTCACTCCTGTATGAATCTTGATTCTTAGCCTTTAGAGACGCACACATAAGTGGGACATGCTTTTTACCACATATTACACATATTAAATATGTCTTACAAGAACGAGCTGTATGCTTTGGTGTTAAGCAAGCAAAACGGCATTGCTTCTCTCTTAAAATATTATGCCTTTCAGCCAAACTCATCTTGTGAGCTTGAAAAAAGTCTTGGTTCGAGTGTTTCGCAGTACAAAAAACACATTCCTTCTTCACTTCCTTTGAAGCTGTAGTTAATAAATTGGCAGCTGTAGGTATCTTTTTCATTGGAAAATCTCTTACTTTTTTCTTAAGAAATTGGCGATTTTCATCTACACCCAAGCCAAAACCAGCTTTACCAAAACCAAAGCAAGCCAAAACCAAATTAATTCTTTCTTCTCCCTCTGCTTCTGCCTTGAGGAAAGTCATTAAATTGGTTAAACGTTCTTTAGCATCTGTTGAGGCTGCCGAAGTAGCACTTCTATTCCATGCTTTCAAAAAGTCCTCTTGAAAACATGACTGAACCATGGGATAAAGAATTGAAGCACATTTTTTAGTAGTCACTCCTAAAGTCTCTAAGGCTCTTAGATAAGATTTGAGTTTATCATACAGAGATGTCATTGATATTTTTTCCTGTTTCTGCACCGAAATTATGAGCTTTAAAAATTCACGAACATAAACCTCCGCTAATAGATCATCTCTACCAAATCTCGCTTTTAAGCTTTCCACCGCTTTGGCATAATTGGCTGCTGTTGCCGGGAAGCTCTCCACTACTTCTCGGGCTCACGAGCCATTTACAGTAGCCTGAACAAGATACTGAAATTTGTTCTCGGGCTCGATTTCATCATCATCATGGTTACGTTGAAATTGACTCCAAAATTGTAGCTAATCTTTAATATCGCCACTAAACTGCCTAAATTCTAATTTTGGCAGATTAAATTACTTTTTAGCGCCAGATATAACAGTATTTTGAGACTCACCAGAAACTGGCAATGTTGCCTTGATTCTCGTCAACTCCAGTTCTTGTCCTCTTATTTTTCCACTTTCTTCATATTCTAACTGTTTTAATCTTTCAGCTTTTTCAAATTCTTCTTTTAGTTTTCGCCCGCTCACGGCAGTTACTAAATTATTTGTCACAAAGTCTGGATCATCCAGATACTCTTTGCTTTTCAAAATGTCTTTCAGTTCCAAAATTTTTACCTTATCTGGAAATATCTCTCCAATTTCCTCTGCCACAAACAACAAGTCCTCTTTCAAGAAGCCCTTAGCTGCTTTAAATATGTTTGCCATGTTTGATTCCAAAAACAAAGTCCTGTCACGGACGCCAGAAAAATATAAACAATGACAATTAAACTATGGTTGCGGTCGCCGTTTTCTTCACTCTAATGATCCAAGGGATCCCCAGATGAGTGATATGTTCCTAAAATATAATATATTTTTAAATATAAATACTCAGCTTGATTTTATATCACAGCTCTCTTTATCAGCGGTAAAGCAAATCAAAACAAAAACTCAAAACTATGTAGACAGTGTTGCCATACAGCACAAGCTAAATTAAAACAAAAACGATAATTCCTTGGATATAGTTGGACGGTTTGAAAATAATTTACAGCACCTTCCACTCGCCATCGGACAAGAGTTTGGAGAGTAGAAGACTGGAAACGAGTCCATTCTGACTACTTAACGCAGGCTCATGAAGCCATAGATATTGCATGCAACTGTTATAAGGGCTCAATCATGGTCTTGGCACAGTTGGGTGCATGTACCAACCTCCCTTAATGCAATTCCTCCATCCGTTTATACTATTTTGTAATCCGCACGATAATGGAGTTTTCCAGCAAGACAACTGCGCCTCTCACAAATCCTTGTTGGCTACTGGCTGGTTGGATGAGCATTCCTCTGGCTTTTCTGCCATAAATTGGGCACCTAGATGCCCAAACTTAAGTCCTATTGAGCATCTTTGGGATGTTTTGGAACAAGGCGTGAAAGGCCATCACACAGCACCAAAGAAACTTGCTGAATTATGGACAGCTTTAGCGAATATTTGGCAAGTGATTCCCGTGGAACGTTTCAAGAAACCTGTTGAATCTGTGTCTCGTCGTGTGGCAGCCGTTATAAAGGTCAGAGGAGGCCTAACTCGTTTCTAGGTAGGTATCCCTAATTTAGGGGCACTTCTCTCTCTCTCTCTCTCTCTCAGTGTATTTAAAATTGCATTTGTTACAATTCAACATATATATATATATACAAATAATAATGGTATCTCTGCATTTCCATAAAAAATTGAGTTTAAATATTTCAGATGTAAAATTTCACACGTTTTTCTCACCCTAAAATCCCCCCCCCCCCCTCTCCATTAAACTATAAACAGTAACTCTAATGGCTTTAAATCATACATCCCAAAACACGGTAATATACACTATACTCTAGTTTTGATATATATCTCTCAAAAACATCAGAGCAGTTTTTTTTTTCCTTTTAGACAGGTTAGGGAGATATTTTCTAGTGTGTCAGAATCTAA
>BMAV01008733.1:11604-48085 GCA_019973955.1 Trichonephila inaurata madagascariensis | reverse complement strand
GACGCCTTTGTTAAGCATTGATCCACAGTGCACCACCAGTTCTACTGCGGAATGAACGAATTTCACTCTCAAATGAAGGACGCGTATAAAGAGTAGACATTAATGTGTTAACCAACACACTTTCACTAACATTCTATTCTGAGACGCCTTTGTTAAGCATTGATCCACAGTGCACCACCAGTTCTACTGAGGAATGAACGAATTTCCCTCTCAAGTGAAGGATGCGTGGAAAGAGTAGACATTATAGTGTTAACCAACAACACTTTTCACAAACATTGTATTTTTCTTAAAATATGCTATGCTATCGGGACTTTTTCAAATTTTGAAAAACTATTTAAAATTCAGCATGTTGATTCAACTTATAATAAGTTTTATTTTGAGATATTAGTAAAAAGTTTTGTTTGATTGATACAACTATTTGCCTTGGCGACCCGCGTAGGGTTCACGCACATGCTAGGATCCGGCCTTGACCTCCAATCATACATAGTAATTCGAATATAAAATAAAATATATTTAATTTTATTAAACATGTAGCGCTATCATTTGACTGTATGTAGATAATTGAATAATGTAGAATTAAAATTAATGAGAGAAATAATAGCATTTGAGATTTAAAATTGAAATAAATTTTTGAACCCTAATCCAAATATTATTAAAATTTGTCACTTGAATGAAATCCTTTAGAAATGTAATTGTAAAGAAAATTAACAGGGTATCCATGTTCAATAGAATAGAATAGGTTCATTAATACGAAAAAAACAACCGACGCACCAAGAAGGAGTTGGCCGATTGTAATGAAATTTCGTCTGCAAAGACATTTGTACCGAACATGTAAATGATTAAAATTTGGTGTCCAATGAATGAATAACGGGAGCTACAGCGCATTGGAACTGCGCACTCAGCAGAAGCGATTCTCAATCTGATGGTCAAAATTTCTGTGCCATTGGGATTTAGGATATCTTTTAACGACTGAAAAAATGCCTTGCCGCAGGATTCGAGCTCATTACGAGCAACTGTTAGAGTTTCAAAGAGTTCGTATCATTGGATTGAAAGAGGCAGGTTGGGCAAATCGGAGAATCGCTCATCATATGGGTCGAAGCGATGCGGCCATTAGAGGATGCTGGCAAGAATGGGTAAACAATGGTAGATTTCAGCGCCATGATGGTAGTGGTCGACCTAGGATCACAGCAGATCGGGAGGACAGATTGATTGTCAGATCAGCTGTCATAGCCCCTGATTCATCATTATCAACCATCAGACGCGCACCCCGCACACGAGTGTCCACCATGACCATTCACAGACGGCTGATAGAGCGAAATTTACCCTCGTACCGACCACTACGTCACCTGCCTCTCATGCCTGCACCCTGTCGAGCCAGATTACAGTGGTGCTTGGTTCGATCAGGTTGGAATCAAGCTGACTGGGGACGTATAGTGTTTAGGACGAATTCCGCTTCCAACTGTGTCGTGACGATCATCGAAGACGTATCTGGAGGCGCCCAGGGCAGCGTGTCGATCCTGCTTTCACTATTACATGCCACACAGGCCCTCAACCAAGAGTTATGGTCTGGGGAGCCATTTCTTTTGACCCCTTTGGACGTCGTTAGATGCACACTTACAGCACAACGGTACGTCAACGACATTCTGAGAACTGTTTTGCTACTGTTCCTTTTGCAGTACCTTGACCTGATTTTTCAGAAAATAAGGTCAGACCTCATGCAGCACGTGTTGCTATGAACTGTATTACAGCTTGTCAAACACTTCCTTGGCCAGCCAGATCTCTCTCTAAACGAGTATGTCTGGGATATGATGAGAAGGCGACTGCATCTACTAGGGAATGTTGATGACCTGGCCCGACAATTGGAGCAAATTTGGCAAGAAATACCGCAGGAGACCATCAGAGTGCTTTATCACTCTATGTCACGTAGTGTGGCAGCTTGCATCCAGGCTAGAAGTTGGTCAACACCTTATTGAGTCCATTACTTTGTAACTATGTAACTCTGAAATAAATCGTTCAGTTTTTCTGAAATTTTAATCATTTTCTACGCGGTACATAACATAATCTTCCTACCCACCAATTTTTGTCACAATCGGACAACTCTTTCTAGGTGCGTCATTTTTTTTTTGTTATAGAGTGTATTATTTAAAACATGAATGACATTAAAAAAAACCTCATCGAATTTTGGCCTTTTCTCAATCAGACTGGTTACGACAATATATGAATTTTAATAATGAAAAACGTCAACAAGCAAACAGTGAATTTGAAAAATCTTTTTTTAAGAAATTAAATAATGCCTTCTTTGGCCAAAATATTATGAAATATGAAAGCTGCTCTTACAATTGCAGAATGTCGCACGCCTTTAGCAAACTCATTTCTTGAATACTTTGAAGGTATTAATAAAAATTTTACTTTTTTCAAAATGAAAAGAATAGATCTTAGTAGTTATCCGTCTTCAAGTAATTTTTTGATTTGCGAAAACAAATTGGGATATTTAAAAGATGACTTGTAGCTTAAGATGTAAGATGTACAGTATTAAATGGGAGTATTTTCAAACAAAGAAGAGAATTTAAAAAAGTTGCTTAAAAATATAACACATGAAGACTATAAAATCACATTAATGAAACAGTATTGCGACGTAAGCAATTTTCAATACAGTCTAAACAACATAGAATATCCACAACTGCATTAAACAAAATTTCTTTATCGCCTTTCTACTACAAAATGCATTTAAATGATGATGGAATAACGGAAAAATGTTTTGGTCATTATTCATTACTCAAAGAATGATAGTTTTTTACAATGTATTTAACAAAAATCCAATCATTACACCCCCTCCCCCCTTTTTTTTAAAAAGCACAAAATCAGACAGTTCCAATATAAATTGCACAATAAATAGCTAGTACGTGTGTTGGGAGGAAATCGTCATATAGTTTTTACCTTCATCATTTGTTATGGTACATTTTATTCTATATTGTATAACATATTTTATTTTGATATATATAGGTTACTGTGGATGTCCAAAATTGTGTGTGTGTGGAGAATGTTGACTTTCACCAGTGAACGTCGACACACATCTAATACGTCGGTGAAAGATCGAATATTGTATTACAATCTTGTACATTCGGACTTTCACCGACGTCTGTCGATCATCTCACATATGCTGTGGTGGATGTCGAAAAGGGAGGAGGCGACTCCAAATCCTTTGTTCTTCTGGGAGTCAGCCTTATGCAAGGTTTGATGGTGCGAACAACGTTTTCCTAATTTATACTGAATTGATACAGCAGTGAATCGGATCTTTTTCTTGAAAAGTTAAATGCATTGATTGCGGGGAAGTCAATTGTTTTTATTTTTCAAAAGAAAAGTACTTTAAAATACTTTCTAAATTAGTTTCTGCTAAAACTAAGTGTAGCACACCTTTGGATTACAGACGATTAAAACGTTTTAAAAAGAAGATGAAGAAAAGGTAACATTACAACCAGGAGAAACGAATTATGTTATCGAATTGTTCAGTGTGCTATATGAAATTCACACCAGAACGGAGGAAGATGTTTAAAGAGTTGCAAATTAAATACAAAAATATTACATATGAAATTAAAATGTTGTATTTAAATTTATGCAAACAGTGTCAAATGAAACCTAAAAAAGGTTTTGTTGTGAAACCAATGATCAGTTCTGAGTTAAACTCAAGATGTCAATTTGATCTGATAGATCTGCAGCCAAATAGAGATGGTGAATATAAGTTCATAATTGTGTATCAAGATCATTTAACTAAGTTTGTCTAGCTACTTCCTTTGAAAACTAACAGAGCTGAAGAAGTAGCGTATCACGTTCCTTCAATATTTTTTAACATTTAGTGCGCCAACAGTATTGCAATCAGATAATGGTGGAGAATTCAGTAGTCAAGTCATATCCGAAATATGCGCTATGTGGAAAGATGTTAAGATAGTTCAAGGAAAGCCTCGTCACAATCAAACACAAGGCTCAGTTGAAAGAGCCAGTCAGGATATACAGAATATGCTTACTGCATTGGATAAATGATAACAATACAAATAAATGGTCCGAAGGTTTATCCTTTGTTCAATTTGCCAAGAACACTACATACCACGAAGGAATACGCCAAAGTCCTTATGAAGCCATGTTTGGCGTTAAAGCAAAAAGAGTCATAGCATCGTCTTTTTGCCTAGCGAACAAATCGCAAATATCTAAACAGAAGAAGAACTCGAAGAAATTGCCAATACTTTTGAAACTGAACAGCAGCTTGAAGAAACTGGTAATACTTCTGAAAAAAATTGGACCGGTGGTCATACCGAAAACCATATTCCAAAGAAAAATATTGAAGAGGACTTGCAATCTACCACGTCTTCACATCAAGTTCTGACTGAAAAACTAGTTTCTAAAAGAAGAGTGGACAAGTAAAGAGAACCTTCTACTGCAAGCAACAAAAGAATTTGTTTTGGCTCAAATTGGTGATAACGAATACAAGTCCCTGATGTCGACAGACAACCGACGGTTGGTGCTGGAATAGAAGACTCCGACTTCTATAAACTTGCAAATGAAAATGGTACCCTCCAGCAGCTGCACACACGTAATCAGTTCGTAATTATTAAAGAAAAGTTACTTTCCATAGATGAGATTTATTTTCAAGAAATGTGTCGCTGAGAGAAGCAGCTGCAGCTAATTCGAGAAGCGACGGGCAAGGCTATACGCGCTTTCATTGCAAAAGGAAGTGTTCCACAAATATATGCAGTTGTAAAATGTTGTATGCTTCTTGTGCAATTCAAAGTGTCATAATTGTTTAACCAGTTAACTGTGATTGACGAGTCATGTAGAAGTTACAGGATTTGGACGAGTAGACTCGTCATGCATAGAAAGTAGTGACCAATGGCTATTGAAATTGCAATTTTTGAGAAGAACAAAACATATTTTCAAATTTCAAGAATATTTTGAGGCCAGGCCGGAGTAAAACAAATAAATAGAAAATATGAAAAATTTAAGATGAACTCATGTGTCCCTGTATACACCGGCTGAAACAAAGTCATTCCGGATTTATTCATCGGCGAAGATAATGTTTTTTAGAAGTTAGCCTAAAAGGGGCAAAGGCAGAAGTCGGAAATTTCATTTCTAATAGGATTCCCTCAGGCCTTGAGCCAAATGCGTGACGCCGTCCATAGATAGCTTCTGGACCGAAGTTACCAAGCTATCGAGTGGTGTAAATGCCAATTGTTTGATGTTAAACCACGTGCTGACATTAGAGTAATGACCAATGACACACTGCCTAAAGAATAGTTCTATTGGGATGGGAAAGGCAAGGATGCCTTCTGGTAAGAGGACTGAGATCAATCCTATTCCACAACTTTCTTAGTGTCAAAAAGGTAGAAAATATTTTGCCGGTAAAGAAGGAAGTAAATCAGCATATGGTTAGATTTTCAGTCCGGGAATTTTGACGGTCACTAAAATTCAGGAGGAATTTAAATTTTTTTTTCTTACCTTTATATATAATTTTTCTTGAGTAATACATGTTTATGTTAACCAAATAAATAAGTATTAGTTGTAAAATCTTTTTGATCCAATATTTTAATAGTGATGACGAGTATAATCGTCATCAATCAATTTCCGTGTGCTCTCAGATGGTTAAGTTGTTGCAATAAATAAGATTTGAATCCCATCATTTAATAAGTTTTTTATTACTATTATATTTTATTTTCTCATTTAGAACGCGTACTGTAGAATTATAAGTAAGTTTTTAACTTCTATAATTTTCCTTCCTCATTTTGAATGTACTGTGTATTTCAAGTTCTTGGACATTCCTCTCAGAAAGAGAGATTATCGCGACTGAATGACGGAGAAGAAAGTATAAATGACCGACATGTTCAACATTTGCCATTAGTGCATGGTGAATGTCAACATTTACCAGTGTAAGTCAGAAATAAGGATATTTAGCAAATATTTCGGACATACACCAAGCGACTGATTGATTAATTGAATATTAACGTCGCACTGTTCAGCTACTCGAGGGCTTTTGGCGACGGACCACGTCATTTTGAACCATGGTCAAGTGACGTGGACGACACCTGAGCTGGCACCCCCTTCTCCTAACTACCACACCACACCAACGGGAGGACGTTTCAGCTCTTGACAGATTTAACGTGCATCGCTGCCCTACACGACGGGTCATTAGTGGTACTGGGCTCGAGCTCGTGACAAGGCAAGCCACGATCCGATACCTATACCACTCGGCTACCGCGGTCACATTACACCAAGCGACAATGTGAATGTTGTCATTCACAGGTTGACATTCTCCAGATTTCGGTGTTCTACCGAAACATATATATATATATATATATGTTGCCGGCAAAGTATGAAATCCGGCATTCTATAGAATGCCTAAGCATTGTATAGAATGCCTAAAACTAGCCGGCAATGTATGAAATGATTCTTATTTCACACATTGCCTAGGCATTCTATAGAATGCCTAATGAGAAACCGGCAAAGTATGAAATACATCTCCCATTCGTTTCGAATATTGTGTGGCAAGGCACGAGACTTTTAACGCTTGCCTCAGGCTCAGAATTTGTCAGTTGCACATTGTGGTTTGTTCGAGAGTGTAAAAATACTCAATTTTATTTAAACTTATTCAACAAAAAATTGTTTTTTTCCTGCCCTGCATGAAGATGGAGAAGCAAGCTGTAGTGTTGGAGAAGTCAATAGCAGGGGTCAGTAACCTATAGCATACGATACAATTATCAGTGGCTCTCAGCACTACTCAACAAATTTGTCAATTTTTGAATAAATGGAACTTCATAAATTTGTAATCGGCCTTATTTGACAAACATCTCCAGAATTATGGATAATTGCTGAATTATGAAAAAATCTGAAAGATAACTCTAAAGTATATTTACAGCTATTTTGTAAGTTTTTGAATGTCACTGCTGGAGAGATTTAATTGTTTGAAGAGAGAAAATTGCATGTAATCATCTTTTCCGCTTTTAGTTCTACATATCTAAGTAAAATACCTTTCCTCATATGAAAAATATTCCGAGTCTGCAAATAAATTGTTTAACAACTGAATGTTTAGAATCATGTCAAAGTGGAAGTCACAAATTGCATCACATTTTTTTTGCGATATGAAAGTGAAACAGCAGTGAGTTAACATTAAAAATTTTATTTAACTGTAATGAAGGGAAATACTTATATTTTATGTTGCCTATTTCTTATTTTAATAAATATGCTTAGAAAACATAATATATGTACAATTTCGAGGTTTTTTTAAAACAATTTGTGGAATGAGTGAGTAAGTGAGTGAATATTAACGTCGCACTGTTCAGCTAGCTACACGAGGGCTTTTGGTGACGGATCTCGTAATTCTGAACCATGGTCGAGTGACGAGGACGACACCTGAGCTGGCACCCCTCTTCTAACTACCACACTACACTAACGGGAGGACGTTTGAGCTCTCGACAAATTTAACGTACATCGCTCCCCTACTCGGCGGGTCTTTTGTGGTACTGGGCTGGAACTCATTATTTTTGTTGAAGAAAGTTTTATTTTGTGCTGTTTATTTCTATGTTAAGAAATATATATTTTTAATTAATACAAAATTAATGTGTGATAAACTTATAAATCTACATAATTGAACTCTATTCTCTAACTCTGCATACATATATTACCGCGGGAATAGAATTCTTTCAAAAATGCCTTACTGTGTGGCGCGCTGAATCTTAGTTGGTAGATTGGTTTTTGACATGACACAGATATAAGGTTGCCGACCCCTGGTCCATAGGCATGAAACAACTATTTGAAGCCGAGCTGCCGAAAATTCGAGTTAAGGGTATCCGACTACGTTCGGAACCGTGATTTTAAAAAAGTGCATAAATGGATAATTTTCATGATATTTAGTGTCACTCAGATTAGAATACATGTATAAAATTGTTTTATAAGGACATTTTTTAAAAAAAATTATTTAAATACAATATTTTGGTAAAAAATTAACCTAGAATAACTTTTTTTTTTCAAAATGTTCTCCTTTTATTAAAAATGCTTCTAAAATAATATTTCGCGCGCGCGCGCTTGTATAAAGTAAAGACTTCTCCAGAGAGTCTGAACTAGGGTTTTTGAAAAATTCACATTATTTTCAGAATTACTACCAATTGAAACACAAATACCGGCGTTTTTTTTCTTAAAATGTCTCCCCTCTGTTGTCGTAAAACATGGATAAACCCATTTCTAAGTTATATATTTCAAAAATTCTACTTGAGCCTCTATACGTAGGTCTGAGCTATATACAGGCAAAATATTATTATAATAGAAGCAGTTTTCACAAAAGGAGAATATTTTGAAAATGGGTCATTCTATGTTCATTTTTTGTCAAAATATTGTACTTAAATAATTTTTTATTGTAATACTATTCTTAAAACAATTTTATATACATTTTCTAATCCAAGTGACACTAAATATCCTAAATATTGTCCATTTATACGCTTTTGAAAAATCACGTATCCTAACGTAGTCGGATACCTTAAGGTATTCGACTACGGTCAGAGGGGATAAAAAGGTTGGGAAGCACTTCTATACGTCGCGGATTCTGAGTTATTTTACGTACATGAAGCTCATTTGGTTACTGGACTCATTTGGTTATGGGATAGAATTCTGAAAGAACTTTCAAATAAATACAAAAATGTTACACGTTATGATACTGAACTGTACATCCACCTTTGTGAACCTGGCCCGAAAAAACAAAAAAATTATTTAAAAAAAAGCATTGTTGTGGAATTTTCGATTTTTTTCTGAATGCCAATATATTAGCACTTGTAACGAGTGGGAAATAAAATGGCTTCTATCGACTTGAAACTTCTGCATTAGTTTTAAAATAAGTATATGTGAAATCAGAATTTACTTTGTGCCCTAAGAACTGGCTTAGAATTAAAGATATTCTTGACAATGAAATTTCTCTTCTGTCAGTTGCAATTGCTCATTTCAATGGAAGCAGCGAACGATTCGTCAAATGTAAGTGTAAAACAAAGTACCAAAATAAGAATGGTCCTTGCGAGAAAAATGTAAATCAAAATGACATTCAAACCTACCATGTTCCTATAAGTAAGTTAATTTTTTATTTGAAAGTTTTGTTTTCAGTAATAAAAAGAAAGAACATGAATGGTGAAACTTTCTTTTTCCTTTATGCATTTTGAATAATTTTTTAATGGCACTCTCATAATTTTGTTAGAATAAAATTTGTATTTTTTAGAAATGTATGTCATTGATATAATAGCCGTATCATGACCTTATTTCATACTTTGCTAAACAGCTTTGGTCATTCTATAAAATACCTAAGCATTTTATACAATGCCTAGGCAAAGTATGAAATAATTCTCATATCTTTCACACTTTGCCTAAAAAGTCCGGCATTCTATACAATGCCGGCTTGACAGTAACATATATACTACATATACTGCTCTTATAATTATAATTTTTTAATTTGAAATATTTTGATTATTGCATGGACAAAAAAATTAGCTCACCAAGAAATAATTGCGGGATCGTAACGAAACGGGTGTCGGAGAGATATGCAAATGATTAGAAATGCAGCGTGATTACGCATTACGTATAGCCGGTAGAGGACGTTTAACGTCATTCTCCGTGGAGTGTAAAACATGTAACCAAATCTTGTTTGAGTGTGCCGAATCGTTTACAAAGCAAGAGCTGAGGCAGACATGCAATTATGCCATTTTCGAAGACAATATGAGCAGCTGTCGCAGTTTCAGAGGGGGAGAATCATCGGCTAGATGGAAGCTGGGTGATCAGCAAGGCGAGTAGCTCGTCAATTAGGCCGCTCTGATTGTGTTGTGAGGAGGTATTGGGACCAGTGGATCCGAAAGATGTCATTTACACGAAGACCAGACTCATGGTCCCCTCGACAGACCAGTCGTCGAGAAGACCGCCCCATCGTAAGAAATGCACGCGTACAGCCAACTGCTTCATCGGCCGCCATCTAGGGACAGGTAGCACCTTTACTGTGTCTTCTCGAACCATACGAAGGCGCCTGGCTGAAGGACATTTAGGATCGTGGTGCTCATTACATGTGCTGCCCTTGACGCCCACCCATCGACGCCTTCGTCTGGAGTGGTGTCATGCACGAGGAAACTGGACTGCAGCGGAATGGAACCAGGTCGTCTTTAGCGACGAATTCAGATTCAATCTCAGCAGTGATGACAATCGTGTTCGTGTGTGGTGACCCCATCGTGAACGCCTCAATCCTGCCTTTGCTTTACAGCGACACACTGCTCCCACAGCTGGTGTGATGCTATGGGGTGCCATTGCCTACAATACACGGTTATCCCTTGTATTGATCCGTGGCACCATGACAGCCCAGCGGTATGTCCATGACATCCTGCAGCCACATGTGTTGCTACTCATGCAACGGCTCTCAGGAGCCATTTTTCAACAAGACAATGCTCAGCTTCACACGGAAAGGGTGTCACAAGACTGTCTCCGCACTGTTATTCCCCTTCCTTGGCCTGCCTGATCCCCAGATTTGTCTCCAATCGAGCCTATCTGGGATCATTTGGGACGGCGAGTTAGCATCTCACGAGTTTGAATGAACTAGAGGCAAGGTTACAGCAAATATGGAACGAAATGTTTCAAGACATCATACAGAACTTGTATGCCTCAATGCCCGAACGTATAGCTTCGTGCATTCGCGCTATATATAGAGGGGGTTCAACAATGTATTAAATACTCTGTTTTTTTGCCTTTTTCTCTGAATCAAAAGTTCCTTTTACTTTGATTTTCTAATCATTTAATTATATCAAAGTAGTCATTACGTATGTAAAATTTCTTTTTATTTGGGCGACTCCTTCTTGGTGCGCTAATTTTTTTGCCCATGAGTGTATATACGTGTTGATGTTGTTGTCGTGTTCTTCCCGAAGGGAAGGGATGAATGTTGCCAGAGCCAGTGAGACAAATTGTACTTTTTTACGATAGATGTCGACACCACCTGTCTCCAACTCCACAATTTAGGCATGGAACTGGAGGGGAAGG
The DNA here is from genome assembly GCA_019973955.1 of Trichonephila inaurata madagascariensis. Classification (NCBI taxonomy): domain Eukaryota; kingdom Metazoa; phylum Arthropoda; class Arachnida; order Araneae; family Nephilidae; genus Trichonephila; species Trichonephila inaurata. The sequence continues at coordinate 37,051 of BMAV01008733.1, read as the reverse complement.
AAATATTCTCCAGCCCCCTGCACCCGTGGTTTCAGCTGCGACTGCCCACAAGACTTTTTGAAAGACTCCCCAAGAGGATTAGTGTGAAGGTCGCGTAAAGATCCGTCACAATCTCATGTTGGAATATTGGTAATATTTTTATATTATTTATTTGGATGCATTTAGAACTTGATTGAATTTTAGAATATAGTTTTATTTTCATTCGAGAGATAGTGAATAGTTTCCCCTCTCAGGTTACGTAATCAAATTATTTTATTTGCTTCTTTTGACTTGCTTAGATTTTGATGAGTTAAAATTTTCAAATTCTGCTCAAATTGTTCTCAAGCTACAAAATTAGTATTCGCGAAAGATACTTTTTATATGACTCCTGTTGTTTGTTTAAAATCTGTCTTTTCGGCAGTTATTTACATACCAAAAGTTATTGAAAAAGAGAACAGAAGGAATGGGAATTGTTACGAAATCCAAGGCAAACAATTCCTATTCAACGTTACACACTACTCGAAAGATGGTGTTCTAACCAACAAGAATAGTATGAAAGCTCTGCTCATGACAATCAAGAACTCCATTGGTAACAATTCACAATTATGGAAAATTAGGATTGAAAAAACGAAAGTTTACAAATTTTTTAGGTAAGTCAAAGATGGTTGAAAGTACATTTTTTGATATCTTGATTCCCGCGAGATAGATGATGGGCTCAAAATCCTTCTGTTGATAGTGAGCTCAGGTGTCGTCCTTGTTACTTGACTGAGGTTCAAAGTGACGTCACCAAAAGCCCTTGTGTTGCTTTGAAGTGGGACGCTAATAAATAAACATCATCATCCCCATTGAAATCTAGATACACTCACTTCCAAAAGTTAAGCATGAAGATGTAAAATGCAAAAAAATCAACAAATACTGCTTTGATTGACATAAAATTTGGCAGTAAAGTAGCATATATATTTATACATAAAACAAAATCAATAATTATATACAGAAATGAAAACAATATTAAATTTTTGTAAGTTATCAGATAATGTCATACTGGAGACTTAAACAGAATTATGTATAAAGTGAAAATAAACAGCATAAAATGAAAAAAAGGACATTAATAGGGTATTTGATTCCCCCTCATCTGTATGCAAAGTTTACACCTTCTGACCATGCTTTCAATTAGGTGGTCAACCACCGCAGAATTAAGCAATCGCCATTCTTCTTGTAGAGCAGTTTCCAGCTCAATAAGAGTGGCTGGAGGTGGGAAACGTGAAGATACAGCACGGCCGAGAGTATCCCAAACATTTTCCATGGGATTAAGATCGGACGAATATGCTGGCCACGCCATACGCGCAATCCCTTCACTCTCCAGGTAGTCATCGACGATGTCAGCTCTATGGAGACGTGCGTTATCGTCCATTAAAACAAAAGTAGGGCCAACTGCTGCAGCGTACAATCTCACAATGGGTTCTAGGACTTCATCTCGATACCAGACAGCCGTCACAGAACCCCGTTTAAAGATGAGCAGGTATGTGCGGTATCCCAATGAAACCCTGCCCACACCATAATGCTTCCACCTTAGAATGCGTGATGTTCGGGAATGTTTTAGGGCTGATTGCGTGTTCCTTGTTTACGCCATATCCTTATACCAGTGCTTCTCAAACTTTCAATACTGGCGCCCCCCTTTTCAATCACAATTTTTATCGCGCCCCCCTTATACATTAATAAATTACTGAATGCAATAATAATGCACTTTGACGCTAAAGCTACAATACACGATCTTAATTATAAACCATACAAGTTAATAACATAAGTATTAAATTTTGTATATGTTACTTTAAAAAAAAATTAAGTAATAGGATAATTATTATGTTATTTTTCCTTTCTCTAATTTTTAAATTGGGACATACTGCAAAATGCGGTGGCTGCTTAGAAGATAAAATATAGATATCAGCTAAATATAGAAAAATAACTCAGAGAGTCAATTTCTAAAAAACTTTGAAAAACTTTGCTCTGCAAGACAAGCCCATGGAAGTCGCTAATACTTATTAAACTTGTTCTTAATTCAGTATTAATAAGATAAGTAAAAAATTTTTTATATATGTTACACTTAAGTAATATATATTTTAAGTAAATTATATACTTTTAAGTAATAGGTTATAATTATGTTATTTTTCTTTCTCTAATTTTTAAATTGAAACAGATTGAGAAATAATATTTAATTAAAGATTTATTTCCTTCAAGATCCATTTTTAAAAGTACAAATGTCATTAAAAAATAGCCTAATCTATCATGCTCTTTATCATATCCATTACATCTGGCATTCTCACGAATGTTCATGTGAGTCTAGGCAACCTAACAGACGTCTGCACAAAACATGTAAAAATGCTGTACCTCGTACAATTCTAGTCAGTCTTGGCCGAATCGATTAGCTACCGAATCTCTCTTGAATGTACATTTCATAATTCACGCGTTAATTGTAATTCACGGTATTAAGTATTTACGGCAGTGGATTAAAACAAAATCATAGATATATTTTTAAATCACAGTGAGCATTCGATGATAATAAAGCATCTACAAGTACACAGACGAGGGCAAATTGATAGCAAGTTACGAATGGGTTAGGGATCCATTTCAAAATACTTCAGAGGGCTCTCAACTGCCTACAAAGATATCTTCATAGATTTCACATCCAGTGACGAAATTAAAGGGCAAATTTGTAATAAATCACTCTTTGAATTCTAGATAGAGGTGGATGCTGAATTTTCTGCACTGAAAACAAAAGCATTTCTTATACTATTACCATTTTTAACATCATACCTTTGTGAATCTGGATTTTTTGCGATGGCTACTTTGAAGACAAAATATAGATCTGAGCTAAATATCAAAAAATAACTCTGAGTGTCAATTTCTAATTTTTAGCCTTCCTTTGAAAAACTTTGCTCTGCAAGACAAGCCCATGGAAGTCACTGATAATTATTAAACTTGTTTTTATACTGGCTGAAGTACCCACTCTTAACACGAGTTTATTTTTTTAAAAAATGATAGTATATTATTCTTGATATAATAGCTTAATTTTAAGGAAAGTAAAACCAAGTGCATGACAATGTATACAAAAATGTAAAATGATTTATTGAAATGAATACTCATATTATAAACGGTTTTGAATGAACTGTAATTTTAAACCTCGCAGAATTAGCATTTAGAATAAATGTTAAGTAATAAAAAATATATAAAATTCTAATGTATAACAATTGTGTTATTTTTTTAATATTTAAAGTGAGAAAGCCCGGGATCAGATGTGCACTCGATACTAACGTTAATGGTCGCGGGGAGTGATGCACCCCAATTCTTTTTTTTATATAATTATTTTCAATATACAAGATAAAAATCACAATTTCAGTGAATAATTTAACCAAGAGAAAATATATTTACCTATTTCAAGGATTTTTCTATTTGTCTTTCATAATTTGAGAAAATATCCAATAAAACTGAACTAAATTGTTCTAAATGTGCGTGACGATAATAAAGGACACAAATCCCAGACACTTTTTGCTAACATTACAGGAAAGTTATTTGCAAGCAAAACTGTCACATTTTGTTCACGTTATTGTAATTTTAATGTCCTTTGATGATCAACAAATATCCTGTTGAGCTTTTTCTTGCTTGTGTCTTTTTGGCAAGGTGAAGTGGCATTTTGCGGTACACTTACGGTTTCATATTTTCTTGATAAAGTTCTTAATGTAGCTATTGAAAATTTTCCTTTCGTTTCATGTTTATTGCTTTTCTCAAATTTACTTTCGCTAACATGATTAATATGCATTATTTCAGCAAGTGTTTCCCTTGTTTGATCAGCTTCAGTTTCCTTTCAGAGAGATCACAGATGCCAAATTCTTTTTTTATATTCTGCTCATTTACATTTATAAACCATAATCAGTCGTACAACATCACATTTAAAACCACTAAATTATTCATAGGGAAAAATGCAGCATGTTCAAGAAAATATTTTTGAAAAATAGTGGTCGTGCCGGGGACTCGGTCTAAACAAGTACCTTAAGATTCTAAAAAAAAACGTTTGCCACTCCCAAAAAAGGAGATATGCTATTAATTCATTTTAGCTCCCATTAAGACTGTCATATTAGAGGATTCTCTGTCAAGGTCATTGGTAACAAATAAACTGTTTTCCCAGAATTAACGATTTTTGCATTATATGTTAAACTATACTCATAAAAATAAATCTTGGCCAATTACTCCTTCAAAGTGCTCAACATGCTTATCCATGTATCATAAAACTCTTTCACATTGTGAAAAAAAAGCGCAACAGAATTATATAATTTACAACTTCTCTAAAAAAAAGGGATGCAGGTAACCCTACCAGTAAATTCGAAAGCCAAAAAAAGTAATATTTTAGGTTAAAAGAAACGTAATAAAAAAATCTCTCATCGTAGGATTACAGCGAAGCAAACAAAATATTTTTTTTATTTAGTTATAGGATCAAAGATAGCTAATGAGCGTTCAAAGTAGAATCTTTTATTTTTGATGTGACCTTTTTTCACCAGATGATATATATAAATCATATCAATGTAAATCTGTATTTTTTATTATATCAGAAAGTATTTTGTTTTTTTTCATTCCAGTAAATTAATTTTTTTAACCTTTTATTTTTGATATGCTCGCGCCCCCCATGAAGGGTTATCGCGCCCCCCCCCAGGGGGGCCCGCCTCACAGTTTGAGAAACACTGCCTTATACGCTTGTCATCTGGCTCCAGAGCAAATCTTGACTCATCAGTAAACATGACATTGCCCAGTCAGACACAGTCCAATTGCCATGTTCCTGGCACCACTTTAATCGTGCCCCTCTTGATTGGACGGATAGAGGAACACAAACTTGAGGTACCCGGGCATACAGTCAATTCATATGTAACCTTCGGCGTACAGTAGCGACAGATATAGCCTTACTAATGGACGCTGTAACCATAGATATCACACTTGTGGAGGTCACTCTGCGATTCCACTTGGCTACAATAGCAATATATCGATCTTCCGCGGGGGTTTTAACCCTTGGGCGACCCTATACGGGCCTTCGGACAACTGTCTGTGTGGTTTGGAATTGTTTCCGTAAACGTGAAATTACAGAATGATGAATGATATGAAAAAAGCAACATCTGTGATCGACTGTCCTGCTTCAATGCGCCCCACAGCACGCCAGCGCTCAGAATCTTCCATTCGGTTTCTGGAAGTCATAAAAACACGTATGTCTTGAAAAAAAATTGTACGAAAGTCTTAAACACCTTCTATCAGCACTTACAATCAGCTTCTGTAACCCTTCATAAAGACTGCCCTTTTTGCATATTCCTTGACATGAAAGCACGATTGGCTGTTACCTAACATATTTGCATACTTCCATCTACCTCTGCAGCGAATTGCATCCTGTTCAATTCTGATAGGCTTCAATTCTGATTAGGTAATTGGATTGGAACAAATAAAGTGTAGAGAAAAAAATAAAGTGTGCAAACTCTCGTAAATGAAATTTAGTGTTCTTCAACATAAGTTACTCACAACTATTGGCAAGCTCTGACAGTTTTTAACGCGGCTCGTTGTAAACATTTTTATCATCTTTTCTTGAAAGAAATCATTTCAGGCTTGAACTAAAAGACGAATAGGCTTCAAAGACATTAAATTCTTATGTATTCGATTCTAATTCCAATCTTTATTTTAACTGAGGGTTGAGTTTGGTGTTTTATGGCGCAAGAGAGCCAGTTTTGGCTCTACTGAGCAGAAACATTTATAGGTCTGTGGTCTGGACGGGAAAAGAAGAAATTGGATGACAAGATGGAGGGTCGAAAATAGAGAAGAATCACTGGGGTACCCCGGGGTCGTGACACCCGTGTTTACCAAAGATAGTAAACCCCTTGGGAAAAGATCACTAGGGTAACTCGGGATTGTGACACCCGAAACCCACCTAAAGAAGGTGAGCCCCTTGAGGGGTATTTTAACTGAAAGTTGTGTCTTCCATGCAACATTCTAAGTATTGAATAAGTAAAGACCTTTAACTCTGAAAATGTCATTGAAAGAAACAATCAAAGTAACTTAACTAACATTAAAAAGTAATTTTTCAAGCTAAAACACGAGAGTAATTTCTAATTTTTTTTTTTTTTAGAGCTTCTTTTTTTTCTGTTTTTAGAGAATAAAAGAGAATTCTCATTTGAGAGATCCCAAATGATTGTTAATATCTTTGAGCTGTAGAAGAGGACCATTTTTTGAATATGCATATAGGTAACCTCATCGGTAAACAATTTTTTAAAAAACAACCAGATATTTACAATGACTTTGAAAATGTATCTTTTTTCATTCATTTATTTCTTGAAATCATTCAAGGATGAAAATTTAGTGTATTTGTAAGATTTCGGATTTTTTGGACATTTCTTTCAATTTCATTGTTTCATTTTTAATCTTATTAAAGAATCCGACGTAATTAATCTCTAACTCGGGTCTTTTCCATTGACACTTTGAGATAGAAAAGTCCACTACACTGAATAAAATATAAATAGTCAGTGAGATGATGTGGACGCGCACTGAATAGTTATGTCTGAATAGTTATCGCCTGAATTCTAGTAATTTTGTTTTTAGAAGGTTTCTGCGAGGTCATTAAAGATAAGTACCCATTATTTATTACTAGTTTATTGTCTTGACTACAGAATCAGAATCAAAGGGTTGATTGTGAAGAGAGAGAGAGAGAGAGAGTTTGTTAACTTTCTTAATCTAAACGAGATCTACACCTCAACCAACATAAGGAATTTTTTCAGCTTTATTTAGATACTTATAAGAATCTTTATTATAAATTCCAGTGGCGCCAATTCAATCCATTCTGGTAGAAATTAAAACAAGACCTTTCATTTTACTTTGGATTTGGCATGATTAGAAATTGGAAATCCCAAGAAAGACCAGAGAGGACAAATAACACAAAATATCTAAGGAGATCAAATTATTGATATATCGAGCATGATTTTGCTCTGAAATGGTAATCCTTTGTATGTCGAATCAATTTCTCTTATGAAATGTTTCGTTAATGATTTCTCAAGATTTTCAAAATTCTTTTTAATTGATTGCCTACTGCTAGTGAAAAAGATTCAAAAAGCGAAATGGATAAATATTTGAAAAGGATTCTCTAATAAAGCACTTGAAACTTTACGATAGAAGCAAGTCTGGGATTTTTCACCAAAGGATCTATTATTTTGAAGAATTTCCAGTCATGTCCTATTCATACATGTATTGTTTTGTGTAGGACTGAAGTAAAATGGCCAACTATTTATGTTAGAAGAGTAAGAAAGTTTTTTTCAAGAACTGAATTATTTAATATATATTATTATAGATATTATATTATTTAGATTATTTATTATATATATATATTATTTAGATGATATATATCATTATTATACGTCATTTTCTATTATACAGTAATAAAAATTAGTGTTAGGGATGTAACCGCAACTAATTTTAATAAAATTCCTACGTAATTGTATAATTTGCTGCGTTGTTATTTCTTGTATACTCCATTGTATATTTTATGTAAGTTGCACTGCATTATGTTACTAATCATCCCATTAGGGCAACTATTAGCTAAAAAGAACACACATTTCTGTTCTAGACGCCAACATTTGTACTGTTCCTGCTGATATTCTAGCATTGTGCGCTTTTCGTTATATTTTGAAAATATTCCACTTGCTCCGCTTGAGATGAATAGGGAATTATTTTGCTTTTCGAGATGAAAACGATGAAGAATGAATTAGGAGAGAAGAGAAGAATCGAGAAAAACAGGTTCCTATCTTTTTTTCCAAACAATTTCCGATGTTCATTTTGAGAGGAAAGTTGCTGAGATATTTCTTTTCGACTCAGCATGAGTCATATTTTCCTATTTGGAAACGAGTAGGTGCCCCACTTGGAGATCGCATAGAGACATTTCCCTTTGCCATACTCCTATCTTAGCACGCTCTCCTCACACAAGAATTCGATTGGAATAAATTCAATTACTTTCAATCAAAGCTAAGTTCTCATCAACTGATAAGTAATGAAAATAAAAGGGGTACACTAATTTTGAACTATTCATTTTTCTCCACGGAGCTCGAGTGAACTTTGATATCGATCGAAGGTGAAGTCTAAAATTGTCTCCGAGGGAAGAAAATGTCGCCACAGAAAGTCGAAAAAAATGGGAGGAGAGGCAAAGTGCCAGAGAGCCGATGCAATGGATGCAATTCAAGTGACGTTGAAAGCTACCTACGAGAAATGACTGCAGTCTGATCAATACTTCTTTGGACCTCGTTCAAAAATATGTTAGTTAGTAGCGTAACTACGGCTCAACATCAACAGACTAGTGTTTGCAGAATGTTGTAAAACCTGTAGATGCGACAATGATTCAGCCCCCTAACATCCTTCCCCACGTGGTTTCGGGAATACACAATGCTCTCAGCCGGTACTTTAAAACGCATGCCTGTTGTAAATCCAAGAAAAAAGTAAGTACATTTATTTTCTATTAGACATTGCTTGTGCTAGATTAACTGTAAATAACCTAGTACTGATTGGACTGAATCAGTTGTCTAGGAACAAAACATTGGGTTGATATATTGTTAGGTTAGAAAATTATCCACAGATTCTTGTTCAATTATCCATTGCAATTCATTTTCCATTAGAGCGGAGTAACTATTTTTTTTTCTCATTTCGTTTCATTGATACGGGAATAAAACCCAATGATACTATGACGAAATACAAGAAAGTTGATTTGGAGTAGAATTTGTCACCAACTTTCTATGATAATTTTTCATAAACAAAATTTCATGTGATAATACAAGTGACGAATTGTGTAATAAAATTTTCTAATGTGAAACGTCTAAAGGAAAATAAATAGAAAAATAATGAAATCTTTCTTAACCACTAATTTATTTAGGACGCAACAAATATTGTTATTTAATGTGTACCATGAGAATGGAGTTGAATCCAATGACCTAATTTATTTTGAAATAATAATTCGTGTGGAAATGACACAAAATGTTTAGGATGCGTTTTCCAGAGGATCCGAAAGATGGTGGTCACGAACTTTTGGCTGGTCAATTCCTTCAACACCTGCCGTGTAGAGGACGCGTTAAATCTAGATAGGTTCAAAGTCTTAACGTTGGCGTGCAAGTTTGGACAGTGAGATGCAAGCTTAAGTAGTGTCCTCGTTACTTGGCCAAATGACTGCCATTAAAAGACATTGCATTGCTTTCGAGTGGGACAATTCCTTTTATTTATTGCACTTTGAGAGGAATTTTCGTCTTTTTTTCTAAATTCTTTACGATTGTTTTTGTATATTTCTTCGTTTTCCTTTAAAGACTTGGAGGAATTTCAAAACCTGTCTATGTCTATGCTTACTAATGCCACCTGTCAGATCGAAATTCATCGTGGCAATGTCGTTGCTTTGAGCACCATACAAGTGACAGGATGATTGGGTTCAGTTCCACCCAATTTTGAGGCCTCCCACCCCCTTCCACCCACCTCTTGAGAGGACATGCGGATAGACGGCCCCATGCCCCGCACTCTACTTACAAACATCCATGCCTTCTCCGGGATTCATACCCAGGTCCTACAGCACAGCAGTCAGCCATTATACTAATTATTTCTATTCCTACTTATTGGATTTGAATGAGTTTATTCAATTGTTTCTTGATAGATTGAAATAAAACAGAAATTTTATTTCTCGATCACTCTATAACATAAATGGAGTTATTACAGAAATGTTTAAGAAGGAAGGGAAGAAAAGAAAACTTATTAAAAACTGGTGTGAATATGAAAAAAAAAATTAAAATTCTATGAGCCACATAGACTTATAAAAGTTGATTTTCATCTTCTTAGCAGAAAAAAAAGGCTATTCCTTAGAGACTGTTTATAGTTTTTTAAAATTCATTTTAAATTCCAAAACATTTAAAAAAACAAGAAAAACAATCTCCTTTAAAAAAAAAAAAAAAAAAAAAAGCAATGCGATTAAAAATAATTAAAATGTATTCGTTCTGCCCTGAATGTTACACAAAGTAAGGAGTTTCAATTGCAGAATTGGAGAAGACATTTGCATACAGAAAATAAAAATAATAAAAAGTATTCTACTGAATTAAAAGTTAAATAACAATGAAGTGAAAAGTTTGTGTCGCGTCAGTCAGGCGTCAGTCTTCATTGCAAGAAAGAATTGAATCAACAAATGACATTCGAACAAAATCAAGGATACAGAAAAAGATCAAGATCAAGGATAAAGAAATAATCTCAATAGTTTATTGAGCGGAAAAATATCAAGTAGAAATAAAACAGGAAATTTTTCGGGTTTTCGTAAAATTCTTAAAGATATGTTTCAACCATGAACCAAATCAATGGGGCAATTGTTTTAGTAGTTAATTAGTTTTGGGGTCTAATCATCAAACACTAAAAATCATTAAATGTACTCCATGAAATCTATCATTACATTTAAATCTATTATTTTAATTTATTGATTGTATTGCAAATGGCCATACCCTAAGCTATATATATATAATTTCATATTTTTAGTTCACCTGGCACTTCTCGTGCTTAAAAAACGAACTTAATTTCACGCGTAGGGTATCTCATACCCAAGGGTGTTTACATTCTGTTTATACCATAAAATTTGCATGCAAAGCTGGAAAAGAAAGAAAATAGGAAATAAAATATGTTTCTTACACTTTTCACACGTCAATTTTTAGTTTTTCTGTTACTTTGATGAGGGCATTCAGTCCATTGTTTATACACTCCTTCAGTCTTCGTCGCGAGTAGATGTGATGTTCTTAATTTTTTAAAATTTTGTAGAAGCTTTGCTCTCTGTAAATTCTTCTGTAAATCCAAAGAAATGAGTTCAATGTGGTTTCTGGCTAAACTAAATCATTTGTATACTAATACTGTCGCAACAACACGAAAACTATTGTCATAGGCTAATGATTACATTTTCTCAAGGACGATAAGTTATTTTGATAGATTTCAGTAGAGGAATCCTTCAACATTCGATTCTTCCTCGCAAAGAGACTTTTTTCATCTGAAAATCTCTCTCTGTTGAATACTGTATCTATTCAATTATCACATTTCTTCATAACTACAATAATGCGCCATTGCATAAGAAAGATTTGCTCATGCATTTAGAACTTTAACGGCGATTCACGCGCAGGGTATGACATACCTGAAGAAGCGGTATCCAAAAATATATATTTAGAATTCACCTATAAGCTAAAGCCCTTCAAAGGCCCTTTAAGTCAGCTACACGAGAAATTATCCATTTTCCAAAAAAGGGTTTAGAAGAAGCGCTGAAAAAAGTTATACAGTGGGTATGACATACCCTGCGCGAGAAGTGCCGGATTAATTCCATTAGAAATGGTACAATTTACTAGAAAAGTTAATTGATTTACATTGTTGAGAAAACTTGAATTAAGAAATCTAACCAACAGTAAATTAACGAATAATTTTACTAAGATGCAGTTGTATTTTGAGTGCATTTTTAATTTGACAGTTATCTGATTTTATTTCGTAAATTTTAAAATGATAACAAAGATAAAAGAGTAATTTTGTCGAAACATTTCAACTTAAGATGGACGATTTGAATTTATAAATGGTTATTTTATGAAATACAAAACATTTCTGTTTAACTTTCTTTCTGTTTTATTGCTTGAAAACTCTTTAAAGAGTAGAAATAGTGAATTTTAATTGTGCAATCCCTTTGGATAGATTCTACCCTAATCAGAAAATAGTCCGATGGCCTGATTGGTAGCACCTGAGAGTAAGGTCAAAGACCTGCGCTGGAACAAACAAATTCAATTCTTTAAGAAGAAGGAAATTTAGCCTTCAATTCTATGAAATTAAATATAACAACTGAGCGAATTGCGAGGTAACCTTTTTTTTTTGTAATTGTTATTAATAGCAAATAACATCAGAGTAGTCTAGGGGGAAACTAATTTTTAATTAATCCTCAGCTCTTCCAATATGTTGTTTCACGACGATTGGGAGCTGGATTATTTCGTAGAGAAAAACAAACATGGATCAACAATTGTTCGATTTGTCATCAAAATGTTAAATTTAAAAAATAGAATTTGGCTCATCACTACCACTAAGTCCAAATCTTTCAATGGCTCTTTTTCTTGAAGATCTCTTTGAAGATGAGATCAATTGGCTTTGTTAAAAAAATGCCTTTGAAATAGCAACAAAATATTTTATGGGTGGTAAAATCACAATGGAACAAAAGAAATCCTATAAAATTTGTTACATTATTTCTATTGATAAGTACATGAACTTGTTTAGGATAAACATATGAATTGATACATAAATTGTTAGAGCGTTTCTTAAATGCCAATAAATTGAGTTATTTCTTCAGATATTTTTTTTAGTTCAATCCAAAAGTATTTGAATGAATTTGAAAGAAAAATGCACAAGCAAGTCTGAACCCATTTCAAACAAATAGTACTGATTTCATTCTGGAATTGAGCAAAAACTCATCCTTATGTTGCGTGAATGTTGTCATATGTATATGACCTGGAGGAAAAAAAGGCTATAGAGTCGTTGGTCGGACAAATTTGGTTTTCGTCAAAACAAGAGTTCCGAACAAAAACTAGATTTGCATTTACAGTTGAACCTGTTTTTGTGCGGTAGATAGAGACCGCATAAAAATATTTCATAAATTCTTACATATAACAAACTAATTCATGGAAATACTACAAAAAACTTTTTTTATGTGGTGGATAGGGACCGCATAAAAAAAGTCGCATTTAAAAAATATGCCAATTACGAAATTTATGTAAGAGTACTTCCACAATAAAATAAATAAGTAAATATTACACATGGAAACATTTTAAAAACATAGTTTCTCATTGTATATACGGATAAGTCTTTAAAATGCACATACGCAATTCATCGCTACTCATCATAATCCAAAGTCTTGTAATGAATAAGTTCGAAATCGCTTTCGCGTCACCTGAAGGTGCAATTTCAATTGATTTATTTTTTGGCAACATAAAGTAAGAGATAAATTTTTGTGACGAAGGACGGGCGGTCAGTTTCTTGTAAATGTCACGATAACCAGCTATACATGATATAAGCCCTTTTGGGAATTTTATACTCCTTTCTTAACTGGTATCTATTTTAAGAAAATGCTTTTCCAATTTGTTGGAAGGCTGAATCCCTGCATATTTTTATTTACTCACAAAGAATCTGGTTTCTTGTCCGTCTTTATAATTTATCAAATTATTGATAATGGAGGATTCAATACCCTGATTAATCACTAGAAATTAAAATGCAAGTGATTAGAAGATTAGATACTGGTGAACGTCAATCTCAAATGGGTACTGCATTGAAGTTGGCAACTTTAACAGTAAGGACCATTCTTAAGAATAAAGAAAAAATACTTTCATCGTCAATCCATATAGAAAGTCGTTTCTTCATTTCCTCTATTGTATTATTTCTAGAACGGGTAATTCTAATTGCAGAGCTTGTCGCAGTTGCAGTTGCCGATGAAATTGAACGCAATATGCCATTAAACCAATCTATTACGATGGAAAAAGTAAGAAGAGTTTTTAATTACATTCAGGTTGAGGCAAGTGACACAAGTGAAACTTTCGTTACAAGTCGAGAATGGTTTAATAGATTTAAACACATCGAAGTAATCTTCATGACATACAGATTACAGGAGAAGCAGTGAATCAAATGAAATAAGTGAGGTGATATGAAAGCGGCAGCTGAATTCCCAGCGACATTAAAAACAATACTTGAACGAGGAAACTATCCTCCAGAATTGGTTTTTAATGTTGATGAAACAGGTCTATTTTGGAAAAGAATGCCAAAAGGGAACGTTTCTATCCCGTGAAGAAAAAGGTTCACCAGGATTTAAAGCTGCAAAAGATCTTTTAACACTTGGTGGTAATGCGAGCGAAATTAAAACCACTACTTATTTACCATTCCAAAAACCCAAGAGCAAATCACATTGACCTATAATTTAGGAGTCTAATAAAAAATCATGTATAACTAGGAAAATTTTCCAGAATTGGTTTCCTGAATATTTTTTTGCCCGTCTGTTAAACGCTATTGCGAAATTAAAAAACTTTAATCAAGAGCACTACTTTTAATTGATAATGCTCCAAGCCATCCAACGAATTTATCTGACTTAATAACATGAAATTCCAGTCGGCTTTCTTGCCTCCTAACACAACTGCCTTAATCCAACCAATGGATCAAATTTTAAGGCTTATTACCTGCGGCGAACATTTCGACAGATGTTTTTAAAAAACAGAAGGAGAAGAGAAACAATCCATAAGAGAGTTTTGAAAAAACTGCAATATCATGAATGCTATGGAAACCTTTCTTGGAATGAGGTAACAGAAAAATGTTTGAAAGGGAAGAACCCATTTGACCAGATCTAAACAAGGGTCTTTCGATAGGAAAAAATAGTGGAAGAAATGTGGAAACAAACCAGTTGAGATGAGGTCAATGTGTCGAAGAAATAGTGCAAGAAACAGCAGCAAGTCTTTCGAATGATAAGAATTAGCGGATCCAGAGCACAAAAATATTAAAAGGAGTGATTCTGAAGAAGAGAACTTTCAACAGCGTCCAGTTGGACCACTAGAACGGAAATTATGGACCAATGGATTGAAAATAGCCAAATTTTGACACGAGTTCAAAAGCAAGACAAACAACTTCTTCTACCAACAACTTCTTACAGAGCACAAAAGTAAATTGCAAATTATATTAGATACCTTCTTGATAAAAAGGCAGAAAATTGGAAATACAGAAGAGACTGAATGATCTGAAATGTGCAAACATACTGAATAAGAATTTGATTTATTTTTATATGTATATTCGTTTATTATGATTTTATATATTTGTAAGAAATAAATTTTTGTTTTCTTGTTATAAGAAACACAATTAATAAATTTAATAGTAAAATACCTGACCAATTTTCTACCCATCTTCCCCTAACCCCTTTATTTACATGATGAGATCACCTCGTTTAACGCTGTTTCATATTACGCTCTACTTTGATGGAACGTATACCCCGCGTTAAGCGAGGTCTTACTGTATTCATGGAATTAATTTCCAAATTAAGCTTCGCTTTTATTTCCTAATCTGCATTATTAACATTTCGGTAAAAACAGGCAAGTGCAATTTGTATTTATTATATATACGTCTGCGTTTGCATATTCTAAGCGTAGGATAAAATCGGTTCATTTTTGTAGTCGGCTCTTATGAATTTTTACTGCTTTGACCTCCTTTTCTAGTCACACAACATCAACTTCCCAGAGGAGAGCAGTAGTGCGGCTTAGAACTCTGATCAATTTTTTAATGAAATTCTCTTCTCAGAGGAAGAGTTCTTGAGGGAATTCACTTTTATATAAGGGTTTGTCGTCTTGTCCAAAAAAGAGGGTTGAAACTTTTTGACCAAAATTTGGTCAGTTAAGAAAAAATACTTTCCCGAATTTTATTTTTGTACAGGCAAATTTCTCTTTTAAAATCTGTTGTTTTTTTATAGTGGGGGTGGAGGGTGACGATATTTAATGTTTTCCAACTCTTTTAGAATTCTGTTTTTTCCCCTCGATTTTTATAACTTGTTGGGCATGGTACACTCTAGAAAAAAAGGTGGATCGCTTTAAATGTGTTACTAGTTTGAGAAGGATGTTAAGGCTACACACAGTACCCTTTTTAAAAACAGTAATATTAAAAGTAATTCATGTTTTCTTTTCAGATTATATTATTAAATTGATTATGGAAATAAAAAAAACTGACCAGTCCTTATTTTAAAAATTACAAATTTTTCTTATAAAATAATCAATTTTTAAAGTTTTTTTTTTTTTTTTTGTAATTTTAAGTGATTTCTGTTTCTTAGCGTATTGAGAACAAAAGTTAACATGGAATCGAAAATTCCAAAGTAATTTTTCATACTAAAAATTCCTTGTAGAATTTTAATAATTATTTTTATAGTTAAACCTGCAAAAAAACAACTAATAACAATATTTAACAGCAAATAAATTTCCAAAATTCAATATAATTCGGATAAAGGTGAAATAAGTTCCTCCAATTTGCCTTTCAGTGTAGTATGGTGCTATAGGTCCCATTTGGATATCAGGTAGGTAACAATTAACGTCTTACAAGGAGATTAAAAAGGGATTTGTGAAAAGATGAGTACTTTTTATCATCTTGAAAACTATCTAACCTAGTATTGAATTAATCTTGAAAGATGGATATTGAATTTTTAAATATATCTTATCTATAAGCATTATTAACTTTCGTGAATAGTTCCTGCATTAATATGAAATGTGTTAATCTTTTTCCTCCAAAATCGAGACAAAAAAGGCAAAAGTTTGTTCACACTGTAACGTCGTGACAGGGCAGCGCTTTCAGTCACACAGCAAGACATTAAAAAAAATTTACTTTATTGATATTCTAAGTCCATATTATTTCAATTCAAAGAGTATCATGAAAATCGTAGACTAATTAGTCCCTTGTTTGCACGTAAGAATAGCAAAATACTGTCCCGTGTGGAATTGGCTTTACGGTTACCTAACCGTTGTGCAAGCGTCGGTTAATTTGTTCTCCGACTCTTTCTCTATTCTATTGAGGGCGTTCGCCCTACACAGTTCGTCAGCATCACACGTTCCTTTAGAAGATTCCACTCTCTCTCCCTCTCACGACCCGGCCAACACGTGAAGAGCGTTTTCTCTCGTTTCTTTCTCTTTGCAAAACAATCAGCTCTCGTCTCCTTTCTTTCTCCCTAAAATGACCCTTTTAAACTCCAGAGGGGGGTTCACTACACGCCCCTCGTCATTTCTCATTGGAAGGCCTACAAAGTCTGCACATGGCCCTCAGACTCATTAGCGTTCTACTGGCGTGGACCTAACAATGGCTCTCTCCAGCCCTTCTCGAATGCACCGGCGACAAAAGGCTCGTGCGAACATCTGGACTCTTTGTCCACCCCGTCACAATCCCTTTTTTTAAAGAAACCTTCCATCGTCCTTCAAGGTGTCAGTCTTCTAAGTGAGACAAGTCCCGTCAATGGATACACAATGGGACTCTGTCTGGCCTATTATGACTACAGTCCTACTGGCATTGAGGACCCGAATCCAAACAATGGACAATGACCCCGAAGCCACGTGCTCTGTCTCCAACCCACAAGCGAGCCACATGTTTTCCATATGTCCAACTAGACATGTATAGAAGGGTGTCACTACAACACTAAAAGGTATATGAACAACTAGGGTAAAAATCAATATTTTCCCTGTCTTAACTTTAAGTTATCCCATACTATCGGTAGAAAAGCTAAAACCCACAGCCAATCTTTATTCTTGAGTAGCAAGCACTCATAGTTTTCTTCCAGGGCCACACTCCTACAAATACCAAAGTTTAGTGAGTCGCCACTCCCTTTGGAAAACCACAATGCAATATTACATGATAATTTCCTATTCTAATTCAATTAAGGTTATATTTATTTTTGTCTGAGAAGATTGCATTTCAAAAAAATTGTAAAAAATGTCTTTTATTTTGTTATATTTTCAATTGTTTCAATCAATCCCAACTTGCCGCCCTTATTTTAAGCACCTGCAGGATACTTCTAGTGAAGTTCTTTATATGGAAGACCTCACACAACAAATTCATAAACAAAATTAATTATTCATACCTTTTTGTAAATTAATATCTTTTTATTTACACCTCAAAAAAACTTCAAGAAAAAAGAATATCGAGTAATATACTGTATTTTCAACATTAAGAAAATAATTTTCTAATAAAATTAATGAATTTTAAGGACATTTTCTAATTGAAAGCTTACAAGTAATTTTAAACATGCATTATTTTATAACTACACTACTGGCCATTAAAATTGCTACACCAAGAAGGCGACATGGTACAGACGGGAAGTATAAATGACAGGAAGAAGGTGCTGTGATATGCAAATGATTAGCTTTTCAGCGCATTCAGACACATTAGGCGCCGGCAGTGACACCTACAACTTGTTTAAATGAGGAAATTGTCCAGCTGGTTTCTCATACACAAATTACATTTCAACGTTGTTGCCCGGTGAAAAGTTGTGATGTCTCGTGTACAAAGGCAGAAATGCGTACCAGCACGTTTAGGACTTTGGTAAAGGTCAAATAGTAGTGTACCGGGATTGCGGTTTATAATATCGCAATATTGCTGCTCGCGTTGGTCAAGATCCAATGACTGTTAGCAGAATATGGAATCGATGGTTCCAGGACGGTAATACGGAATGCCGTGTTGGATCTCAACGACCCCATCACTAGCAGCCGAGAAGGCATGCATGTGATGGGGGCCCTTAATGGATCGTGCAGCCACGTCACGAGCGCTGAGTCAAGAAATGAGGTCGTTTGCAAGACAACAAATGTCTGCACGAACAGTTCGACGACGTTTTCAACAGTATGAACTCTCAGCTCGAAGACAATGGCTGCGGCTACTCTTGACGCTGCATCACAGACAGGAGCGTCTTCAATGATGTAAACAACGGGGCATACGAATGGCGAGACAGGATTTTTTCAGATGAATCCAGGCTCTGTTGACAGCATCAAGATGGTAGCATCCATGTTCGGTGGCATTGTGATGAACTCACATTCGTCTTCATCCTACTGGCCCATCATCTGTCTTGCTCGTCTCTTTTTTTCGCACTTTGCACGTTACATTTCTGGCTCTACACTTTAATTCGAGACGTTCCCTGTATTCCTTGATACGGCTCTTTCCCTTGCCTTCTCTCACCAATCACCGTTCTCTTCTAGATAGAAAACGTCTGGTCCATGGGTGCCGAGCGACTGGCTCATCACCATACGGCAGTCACTACGGTGGCATCGTGTTGAAGCTGCATGCATCTGTACATGCCATCCAATCTCTGTTGGATTCAATGCTCAGGCGTATAAGTGCTTTTATTATGGCCAGAGATGTTTGTTATGAGTACGCATTTCTCAGGATCTATGCACCCAAATTTCTTGAAAATCTAATCACTTGTTATTTCCAGTACAATATATTTGTCCAACAAATATCATTTTGTTATCTGCATTTCTTCTTGGCTTAGCAATTTTAATGGCCAGTAGTGTAGAAATTCGAAACATGCATTATCACATGCGCTCTTAAATTTAATTACTCATAAAATCTGTTGATTTTGTTTGAGTTTTTTTTATTTTACTTTATTTTTATTTTATTTTTTTTTTTTTTTTTGAAAACAGGCTTTGTTTCATAATACGCTTAAAATTCTTTGCAATGCAACAAAAATCCCTTCAGGCATATTTTTCCGTGTCTCTTTTTAATTTTTTCTAGCCATCCATTGCTGCCTAGAAATTGGTTGTATCCCAATGCTTTCGTAAATTGCTTTATCTATTACGAAAGGTCTAGAGACCGGAACATTTTTATCTCCCATTGTGTGTATCCGCTTTAAAACTGCCTCGTCGACATCTTCATAGACATATGTTTTTAAACGTTTTGAACAAGGATTCGATGAATCGTATTTTTGCAACTTATCTCGACTTTTTATAATAGATGATAAACTGTTTAGAGGAACACCAAATTTTAAAGAAAAATCTTTTTTCTTGACGCTTTTAACCATTTCCTGAAGAATTAAAATTTTGTTTGATGCTCAAGCACTTTTTTTTTTAACATTTTCGAGCTTCAAAAAATGAATTTACCAGTACGACTGATCAGCACTAGAAATGAATGGAGACTAGTTCAAGGACACGGGACACAAGACAACTCCCCTGATGGTGAAAGGGGATATCGAAAATGTTTCTAGGGAACAGGACAATGGGGATAAAAAGTTACACTTCTTGGATGAAACGCCCAGAATTCTATTGCTCTCGACAAGTTAGGCACTTAATAAAACCAGCTCAAAATTTATAACCACCATAAAAGGAGTTAAAAGATAAAATAACTTGAAATGTCCAGAAATACTTTAAAAATATGGAGGGAAAAAAAAGAAAAAAACCCCGTTTTATAGAAAAAGCATTTCGCTAATGGGAGGTGATATTACGAAGAATATCGTGAAATGTTCTTGGTGTGTATATATATATGAGTGAGTGAGTGAGTGAATATTAACGTCACTCTATCCACCTACTCGAGTGCTTTTGGTGACGGACCTAGTAAATTTGAACCATGGTCAAGTGACGAGGACGACACCTGTTATATTTTCTCCCTCTCCTAACTTCCACACCTCTCCAATGGGAGTCTGGACATATTATACATGCCTCAGTAAGGCGGATCTTGAGCGTTACTACGCTCCAACACATGACTTCGACCACTAGGCCTCACATATGTTATGTAGCTTAGTTTCTGGAGTACTACATAGAATTCATTTTGTTTCTAAAGATGCGTAAAAATTAAACATTATTCATTTGAAATGAATAAGGTAGTAAAATAACTTGGAATTTTCTATGAGACAAAAATCGTTTCAACCTATTATTATATTAAATAGGGTATCTGAACTCTTATTGTAATCTAGTGGTATTAAAATTAAATTATTATTTTTGTAACTAAAATCAATTACTGTATAGGGCTCCAAACTTGTATTTGAATTTACACCTGCAGCATAGAACATACATCACTGACACGATTGATACTCCAATTCATGGTTAACTGTTCTGTGATGAAATGATTTAATTTTTTTGAAAAGTATGTAATTATCTTTTGATGGATAGTGACTTGTCTAAGAAAAGGATCGAAAGGAATTATTTTAAAACTTTTCCTTTTAAAATTGATCTTTCAAATAAAGTAACGTAGTATATATATCTATACATTTCAATCAAAATATATTAATTTCTTGATTTAATGAAATCAATTTTTAAAACAGCACTTTGCTGTCAACAGATTTCAGCCATTATTAGAATTTGTATTTTTATGTTACTAATAATTTTTTAACTGTGCGCTCGTTCTCGTATTTAATTCTCTAATAGAAGTCAATACATATTTTCAAAAGGGGGAGAGGACGACGAGCTGATTCTTTGAGATGACAAAAAGTACTTCGGAATGAGTTGAAATTAATTTCAAACAGCTAAAGGAAACACAGCCAGCTCAAGCTTCTTTGCATAAAGTACGATGAGCACTATTCAAGTCTTTGAACAATGTTGAAGGGCAAAATTCATGTCTAGTTAAAATAGGCGGGTCTAGGAAGACATAAAAACGACCACAGACTGGGCATCTTTCCCTCCATTGTGGAGTATGTGGGGACACCAGATACTACTTTTATCTCCAGTTGCTTCTGCTGATTCTTAGTCCACTCCTCTCTTGACCACTCAAATCAGAGCAAAATTTGAAAATTTATATGTACAGTTGAAACAGAATCATTCAAACATTAAATTAATGTAATTGGATTTTAAAGCTAAATCCATGAGAATTTTAAAGTTGTCAAGTTAATAATAAGATTAGAATTACTGTGAGATTTCCTAAAATTGCCTTATTAATATCATGGATATCAATAGAATTAAAAAGATCTTCAAAACCAAATTTATATGAACTGAATATAAATATATATTTAATAGCTTTATTATTTAGCTCGTTGATGAAATTTTATCAGCATTTTATCTGCAGTAGTGATAGTGTTACAGTTCGAAGTTTAACAGGATTCTTAAGAAACTTGGGTGTTAAAAATATATAAGGAAATTTAGTCTTTGGAATGTCAATACCCAATTTTTTATACATAGCAATAATACGATTACTAATTTCTCTAGGAGTCAAATCCTATTTTTTTAAAAGATTCATTGTTCTAAAAGTGTTTATCCAGCATATAATTATAAAAATATTTACAAATTATGGCATAATTACCAAGCAATGTATTATCATGTTTTAATGTAAACAATAACAAAAATACTTTCGTAAATCATTAATCCTCTGTTATACATCTTTATAAGTTATTTCAGAGTTAGATTGGTAATTAAATTTCATCTTGTATTTTAATATATTGCATTTAAATTCATCAAATGCCTCAATAGGCAAACATCCTATTTAACTGCAGATTTTGTTATATATATATATATATAATTCTCTACAAATAAGAGATGAACATTCAACAAGCAGAACCGAAAAAAAATGAGATTTCAAAATAACCAGACATTGAAGGATATATGAGAAATTCAAATTATAATAAATATAAATATATATTTACAAATAGTTATAAACCTAAATATAACAGAAGAGTAAGAAATATTAGCCTCAGTAGTATAATAGCAAACTCTTGGCCTTAGAAAATGCTGGTTATATATTGCAGCATATGTAAATAAAAATATTATTTACTATAAATAAAATTCTCAATTTTGTATTTAAAGCAATAATTTAAATAAC
The DNA here is from genome assembly GCA_019973955.1 of Trichonephila inaurata madagascariensis. Classification (NCBI taxonomy): domain Eukaryota; kingdom Metazoa; phylum Arthropoda; class Arachnida; order Araneae; family Nephilidae; genus Trichonephila; species Trichonephila inaurata. Next base: position 14,752 of record BMAV01008733.1, on the reverse strand, counting down.
AGTGAATAATTTAGATATAAATAAAGGATTGTGCTACTGTAATGATAGTTAATAAATATAAAAAGGGTCAACGATAAACAAAATTTTAACCTGAAAGGGTAAAAAAACATCTTTTTCATCTGTGGTATAGGAAAACAATTTTATGTATAAACTAGAAAAATAATCACCAGCTGTCATTGAAATGAAATGAAATTTTACTATTCTGAAGATCAGAACACATTATTAACTAAATATTTTTTTATTTTTAATAAAATTATATAATGTAATGAATTGTATTGTAAATTAATATTAAATCAAGGGAAGAAATTGTATTGGATATCACACTTTATAATTTAAATTACTTTTTATTAAAACTACAGAAACAATTTTTCATTACAACTCTCCTGATAATAAACTCTAGAATTTTTAAAACGTGGATTATAAAACGATTATTTCATTAGGATGTCACGAGGAGCATGAACGAAAAATGCAAGATTCATGACGTAATACAGGTTTGCTTCAATTTTTTTCACTTGCGATATCCCCCATTTTTTTCACGTAAAAAGCAGAATTAGTGTTTATGAGGTAATTAAAATTCTTATTCACGCAAAAAATATTGTTTTGTGTATAATAAAGCTTTATAAATGTGTATTTAAGCACATGTTATTAAAATTTTGCTGTGAGTATTAATTTTATGTCTTATTACGTAGAATTCATGCATATGGCACCATCTATGGATATTTTGACAAAGCTTGTCAAACATGGTCTCAGAAAATACCGATTGCAGGGATATATGTATTTTTTCGTAATTTTAAATAGACTATTTCTGACATTTCTGCACTTCATACTAGATTTCTATGAGTAATTTCCGTTCTCTCTCAGCCAATGTTTCATATCCAAATAATGTGATTCCATTGTACTAAAGTACCTTAACCTTTTCAATCCCCCTTAAGAACAAAGTAAAATATTCTATGTCACCTGTAACAGAATTGTATGAGACTACTTTATGTTTTGTTAGAAATAGTCACAGATGTTCTGTGAGTGAACCCTTAGCCAAATATTTACCGTTACTCCATTTCTACCCAAACTCGTGTTAAGGTTCATTGATGGTGGCTGTTTCAGCTTCATTCAGGACTTTTGCATAAACAGTTTGAAATTTTTCATACCATTGTTAGATAGATTTTCTAGTTGGTGGTTCTTGTTCGAATCGTGATCGAAAATGCCGTTGCACAGAAGCTGCAGGTTCCATTTGGCTAAATGCAATAACACAAAAAGCCACCGCCGTTTCGACAGAATGGCAAATCCACTATTCCTTACGTCACTTCGATCAGGGTCTCTTTAAGAGTAAATCTCCTGTACGGTCTTTAACTGTTACAGCATATGGAAAGTCTTTATGAATCCCCCTGTATACATACCGAACAAATGGAGAGGATGCACCATGGGAATGACTCGAACATTTGAGTAATCGAGAGGGCAATGAGCCAGGAATGAATGTGCATATACTGCCCAAATGCCACAAAATACCTTGTTTTCCTGGAGTAGCTGCCAATCCACACCAGAATGTTCATTAAAGTTGGTGCACCAGGACATTTTTCGGCTGCGTAATCATTTCTTTGCTGCACATCCTCAGAGGTGTAATGTAGGTGGCAGACCTATTGCTTGGCCACCATACTCCCAGTTTTCAATCCCTTGGATTTCTTCTTCTGTTGCGTAGGTACACCGGTGTGTAGCATCTCATGGCACGGATCATCGTCGCTTCAGCTGCCATCATTTTTTGAACATGTCAAACAGTCCGTTAATTGTGTTGTGCAACTCCTGTGACAATCACTTGTCATGGCACTTCTAGCTGGGATACGTACTGTAAACATGCTTTTCTTCTAATACCTCTTATTGTCCCTTTTCACCCTTCATAACTAATTTTGAGTATTACTCCCAATAAACGTCCCCATGTTCTATGGTGATTGGCTGACCTCATGCTACCTGAATATTACTCCTCTGAATTTCACACAATTAAGGTGACGAATGTAAAAAACGACAAAAATTCGGATCAATGCATGGATATTTGGTATATTAATACCTTAGGCTGTAAGACAGAAAATGGTAACAAAAAAAAAGCACAGGAGTGTAATGTAAGTTAACATGCATACAAAAATGACATTGGTCAAAATAGGATACGTTTTATCTCTGGATTGCTCGTTTAATAAGAAGTGTGGCCACCTTGTACAAGCGTAACAACGTTGTTGAAATACTGTTGTTGAAACTTTTGGTCAACGTTTATAACGAACTAGCTGCATGGCCCGGCGATGTACAGGATTTCTCTACTTTCACTAATTTTCACTTTCCTTCACAAATCAGCGCTTCTAATACTCTTATTCAAAATAACTTCTATCCCCCTCCTCCGCTTAGCCCGCCGTTGCTCGGGCTTTTACCGAGTGCATAACTTAAATTTCCCTGATTCAAAATTCGTGCTAATTTGATATCGGGGGTAGTAGCGCCAAGCTGTTGTTTATGTTCGCCAAGATGGGCGATAATATTACAATATGGTTACCTTAATATTTTCATCGTCTGTCGATGTGGTTGCCATGGGAATAACGTATATTAGAAATAACTTTTATTCGTTTTTTCCCGCTATAACCCTTTAATTTCAGACGATATCTTTAAAAACTTAACCATTTTCAGTTTAATTTTTCTATTTGCGTCTTCTGTTTAAGTATGGGGGCTACTTTCGAATATGGATATTTCTAAAATGAGTGAGTTATAGAATATTTTTTTCTTAAAAGAATAAGTGTTGTGCTTTTAATTATCGCTATAAATAATTTATTTTCGTTTTAAAAATGTTTTTTTTTACGTTCTTTGTTCGATGAAATTCGTTGAAGGAACTTACAGTGCAAGTTTCATATTGCACGCTTTCACTACTTTGTAATTGATATTCTAAATTACTTTTAACATACATTATGTAATTATTTTATTCATAATGAAATAAAAATGCAATTATTACTATGTGTAATAATCATATAATATTCGTTACTTATAATTGTTTCTTTTAGTATTTATTTATAAATATTACTACATACTTTGTTGTTTATTTATAATTAATATTGTTATTTAATTATAATAATTATTATTTAATTATAATAATTAATATTTAATTATAATAATTAATATTTAA
>BMAV01008732.1:44090-76524 GCA_019973955.1 Trichonephila inaurata madagascariensis | reverse complement strand
AAATTTTTTTAAGAATAATATTACAATAAAAAATTATTTAAGTACAATATTTTGACAAAAAATGAACATAGAATGATCCCTTTTCAAAATATTCTCCTTTTGTGAAAAATGCTTCTATTATAATAATATTTTGCCTTATAACTCAGACCTCTGTACAGAGGCTGAACTAGATTTTTTTCTTAAATATACAACTTAGAAATGGATTTATCCATATTTACTACATCAGAGGAGAGAAGTTTTCAGAAAAAAAAAAAAAAAAAAAACGCCGATAACTATTTAAATCGGTAGTAACTCTGAAAATAATGTGAATTTTTCAAAAATCATAGTTGAGCCTCTGTACAGAGGTCGGAGCTATATACAGGCAAAATATTATTATAATAGAAGCATTTTTTACAAAAGGAGAACATTTTGAAAAAAAGTTATTCTAAGTTAATTTTTTGCCGAAATATTGTATTTAAATAGTTTTTTTTGTCAAAATGTCCCTAAAACATTTTTTTACATGTATTCTAATCTTAGTGACACTAAATATCATGAAAATTATCCATTTATACGCTTTTTTAAATTCACGGTTCCGAACGTAGTCGGATACCTTAAAATATTTTCCCGAAGATGATTTGTAGAAGTACCGCGTGAAAAAAAAGGAAACCCGTCACACTGTCACAATTTTAATATTTTTTTGAAAACTATTTTAACTGCAAGTGTTTTATTACAGTTAGTAGATTTTTATCACTTTTTTCAAATCTCTTCAAAATAGAGAATATCTTCAAAATTTTTTTTTATCAATTCTGTTTTTTTTTTTGTCTGAATGAAATTAACCTTTTAAATTTCTTTTATCTTTTAAATAGGAAAGTTTCACATTTTTTCAAAAGCCTTTTTAGCTAACATCATAAGCGATTTAGAATGACTGGATTCATCTGGTTACATTAATGAGATATAACTGTAGTAAGATCATTATATTTTTATAAAATTTTTATTGAAAACATTCACCAAGTTATGAAATAACTATCATGTTAAAAATTAATATTACGTAAACTCATTTATATTCTTTTGAAAAAAAAAGGGAATAATATTTATAAAAATTCATATAAAAGGAGCCTTTCGAATATTTTAGTCAAATTGAAATTCAGAAGCATGCATAGATGTTCGCTGTATTCTTTTTTATATTTATAAGAAAAGCTTCCTATTTTGAAATCGTGAGATAAGCAGAATGCATGAATATTTTGAGGAACCAAAAGCGAAGCTAGTATGAATTTTCACGTCTTATAAACTTCTTTACATGATAAAAATGTATATTGTTTTATTCCGTATTTTTAAAAGCAATAATATTTTATATAAAACAATATGTTCTTGTTTTATTTAAAAAATGCTATTTACTGTGAAGCAAAAACAGAAATGATAGTTATACAACGAAACATGCTTTAAGTGTGAGAAATTAAACAATTTGTTTGATATCTAATCATAGTTATCTTTTGTATTTTGTCATTAACTAGGGGAGTACTCCCTGTTTCCTAATGTACAAATCACACAAATGTTCATACTCTTTGCTCAAATTGTAAAACTGTAGTTAAAATATATTATGTAGTTCTATTTATTTATTCTTTTTTTCACAAAATTTGTTTTCGGTGCTCCTCTTCATTTAAATTTATCACTGAAGCTCCTGCATCGCGCGCGCGCGTCTAACATTTCATTGTTAAAGTTCTCATGTTTTGATAAACTTGCAGCTCTTGCAACTTCCTGGAAAGTTAAATATTTAGTATCGTTGATTGTTAATAAGTCTCTGTATGAGACAATGCCTTTCTTCCCAAGCAACGATTCCACTCCAGGCAATCGTTACGATATTTTTCTGTGAGAGCTCACAATAATGTATTATCTCAATCGTATTGGCGACATGATATGAAAAGAAACACATGGTTGCCAATTTAGCGTGCGCAATACATGTGAAATCTGGGTTACCAACTTGATGAGTTATCTTGAACGTCGACATTTTTGTGATAGTACATAATAAATTTATTACAGCATCACGTGAAACTTTTTTAAAAAAAGAGAGATTTAATGTCAGGTCTTAAAAAAAAATCATTTTTAGAAATGCATAATTAGAAAAGCGTAAAAAAATGTATGATTAAAATTTTGAAGTTTCAGTTTATAAATATTTGAATTATTTTATGATTCTGCTTTTAATAGCCCACATAGCCATTGTTCTAAAGTTATAACTTTTATTTCTGACATTAAATATGTACTTACAGTTAAATAATTTCTAAAAGTAAAATAAAACATTATCATTTATACGTTGATCATTAAAATTAAACACTGGCTTTTTTCAAAACACCTTTTAAGAATATTTGATGAATATACGCCAATTTTGTTTTAAAATCAAAGCTATACTTTCAGTTTACTCTAACTTAAAATACATGCAAATTTCAAATAAAATTAATCTTTAAAATTTAATAATTTTCTGTATATTTATTTTGAGTCCTAATAATATATATAATAAGTACATATCCAGTACTCGTTTATATATCTTAGGATAAGAACTTAATACTAATGAAGGATAGTACTAAGATACTAAAAATAAATGAAAGTAATAAAAAAAAAAAAAAAAAAAAAAAAACAACGTTATTTTAAAGCATTAATAGGATCACCTGTATGTCTCATTTTACATTAAATATGTATTTAATTTCCCACTAAGGTAATGGAGGGTAATTTTAACATTTGTCATAAATTTCTGTAATTTTTTTAAAAGTAGTATGATAGAATTCTATTTCATATGGACAACATGCTTCAAAATTTTATTTTTTGCTTTTTCATGGAATAATTTATGGAGTATAAGAAATTCTCGTTTAAAAAAAATTTATCCTTATTTTCATAAATGGATATCTGGGGTACTTCACACAATTTAGTTGAATCAGTAATTAAGTTATCCAACCAAAGACATGCAGCAGAACTCATAATTGGTCACATAAGCGAGTGGAAAATCAACAGTTAATCTGGTACCTAAAATCTTTCATATTCTCACACAAAAATAATATACGTGAGAAAGTTAACATTACAATGTTCATCCATATAAAGAAGAAACGTGAGATTCACTCACTCATTCAATTACTCATTATCTCATAACGAGGTCTCCAGAACTATAATTTAAATAGGCTTAAAACTTCGCAGACACCTTTCATTGAATAGAGATCTGCTAAGAACGGGAGAGATAACTATTTTAAGGTATCCGACTACGTTCGGAACCGTGATTTTAAAAAAGCGCATAAATGGATAATTTTCATGATATTTAGTGTCACTTAGATTAGAATACATGTATAAAATAGTTTTAAGGACATTATGACGAAAAAAAGTATTTAAATACAATATTTTTGCAAAAAATTAACTTAGAATAACCTTTTTTCAAAACGTTCTCCTTTTATAAAAAATGCTTCTATCATAATAATATTTCGCTTATATAAAGTAAAGACTTCTCCAGAGTGTCTGAACTAGGAATTATGAAAAATTCACATTATTTTCAGAGTTGCCATCAATTGAAAAAATTATCGGCGTTTTTTTCTTAAAATTTCACCCCTCTGTTGCAGTAAAATATGGATAAATCCACTTCCAAGTTATGTATTTCAAAAATTCTACTTCAGCCTCTATACAGAGGTCTGAGATATATACAGGCAAAATATTATTATAATAGAAGCATTTTTCATAAAAGGATAATGTTTGGGAAATGGGTCATTGTATGTTCATTTTTTGTCAAAATAGTGTACTTGAATAATTTTTTATTGTAATAATATTTTTAAAATAATTTTATATATACGTTTTCTAATCTAAGTGACACTATATATCATTAATGTTATCCTCTTATAAGCTTTTGCAAAATCATGGTTCCGAACGTACATATCTTTTTCTGCATCTCAATTAAATTATATATTAAGGAAGAAATTATGACTAAAAATAATTTATCTTTATTCGCCCCCGGATAGAGTCTATCTAATTTTTAAAGTCCGGTTTGGAACATAAAAGTACAGTTTCTAAGAGTTACCGAAAATGCTTAATCGACAAGTATCTTTCTTTTCACTCGAGTAAATGAAATTTATTTTGATGCTCATGCATATAATTTGCGAAAAGGCAATTTTGAATTAAAGAAATCACCCGCAATTATTTTTTCTCTTTGAAAAGCTACGCTGCCACTTTAAAGGAGTGTTTCTAGAAAGCGTCAGAATTTTAAGATCTTCTTAGAAATGCAAAGCTTTTTCTTGAATTTTTTTGCGGGAACGAATTTAAATGCTGTGTAAATATTTATTAAATTTACAAGATGTGCACATGTTTAAATTACCTTGGAAATTAAATTATGATCAGTGTTACTCTAGAAATTATTGTATTTCGAGATGTTAATATTAAATTTTGTTTACATTTAGCTTCAAAACCAATTTAAAGACTATCATATTTTTGAAACTTTCATTTAAAATAATTAAATTGTTTTTGGATGTGTTATATTTAAATATTACGGACACGAAACATTTAAAAATATGTAACTAATATTTAAAATATTCATAAGAAGTACATGAAATAGTTACCACTTTCATTAAAAGCAGTGTGGCTGAAATATGAGTTAAATAAATTATAATGATGTGAATTTTAGAATCTAGAGATTTTTTAATGTTTTTCATGATGAATAACTGAAATACAATGGTCAACAAATTAAAATAAGAAAATACATTATTGAATAACGAATAAACACTTTCTGACGGAAATTTTATACCTACATAATAAATGCACCTTTCTAATTTATAAAAAACTCTTGAACTTTTTTATACTTGAGAAATTTATTGAGTTTTACTAAAATTTACAGTAAGTTTAGTCCTCCGATGCAAAATGTTTGATATTCTAAAGTAAATGCAGTTATAAAAGTGTGTCGGGTTCTATCAGCTGTCTTCAACCAATTTGAGTTTAAAACTGCCTCCCGTAGAGATGACTTGATTTTTTGCTAATGTAAATGAAACCGTTATAAGGGATGTGTTAAAAATTAATCGTGGATCATTAATCGCGAGTAGTTAGTCATTAATCGTTAGTAGTGACTCGTTCGTTCTCAAGTTATTATTCGATCTATAACGGCCGTTCAGAGAAGTGGAAATAATATAGAAGCTAATTTGAAAAGGACTGTAGAAATTTAAGAAAGAACTGACTAGTGATCTTAAAACAGATCAAGAGATAAGTGTACTTTAGAAAATCTTATAAGTTAGATAAAAAAATTAATTAGGATTTATCCCAAGGTTATTAAACATTAAGTAATCATAAATTGATCGTAAATTCCTTAGTCTGAAATAAAAGTAATTATTTTTATAATCATGCCTGCCTCTTCAATGACCCAAACCACACCTGCAACCTCAGGGTAGCGACAAAAGTTAAGAAAGTATTTTTATAAATAATAAAATTAATGAAAAATTTACCCAATTTGTTTTTTACATTAGCTTATAAACGTACTTGCGTTCTAAGTAAAACTAAACTCATTGGTGCAACAGCCCATACAGGGCCAAGGCATACTGTGACCATTCCAGTTTTCAAGACCTTGGGAAATGAGTAGCATGAGCAGATATTCCGCTCAAGTGATGAGTCTGACGCGCAACCCCATCAGTGCTTAGCTCCCAAGCATAAAATTGGCACTCATTTATCAATCCACAGAAGAAAGGAAATACTAAGTCGACGTTACCCAGTCAGGGATTCGAACTCCGAATCTGTAGCGTGGAAGCACAAAACGCTAACACTCAGCCACCGAACTTCAACTCAAGTTCCAGTACTTTTTTATATTGAATGTACAAATTTTTAATAAACCCCAAAATATATAACAAGGTTTAAGGAAAGATAGTTTTTACCGATAATAAAACAAATAAATGTATGGAGTTGCATGTACAATCAATAATCTATATAATAAGCACAACTGATACAAATTAGATCAATTAAGAAAAATTTAAAGAACACATTAATTTGACGAAAGTACAATCTATTGTCCTTCAGGGTCTTAATTGTTTTCAATTCCTACTGTTAGTTCACACTCTCTCTATATATTTATATTTATATATATATATCTTGTTCAAATTTTCAATCGTTAATAAAATAATTTTATTCATCCACTCAAGTTCAAATACATTTTTTAAAATTTGTAGATGACACTTGATGTTAATACATTTTTTCAAATATTAATTCATTAATTTTGTTTAATTAATGAATAAGTAGTAACAAACGAAAATAATAGTCCAACACCATATATAAAAAGGATAATAGCACGTTGTGTCCCTGTAGCGCAATGGAGAGTGTGTTGGACTTCTAATCTAAAGATCGGTTTGAATCTCACCTGGGATGGCCTAACTTCTGAGAATGTGATTTCTTTTTTGTTATTCTATTTTATTAAAATAATTAAATTTAATGAATGAATAAAAAGTAACAAACAAACAAAAAATAATCCAACACCCCATACAGAAAGAAAAATAGAAAATTGCAAGGAAAATCGTTTATTATTTTGCCACTGTATATACATATTTATATTAATTGTAACTATTTAATAAAGAGTAACTAAAATACAATTTTCTTTATTGACCTAAGTAGGAATTGGCTTAAATTTCTTTTATATTACTTGTCTTTAATAAATGCACATAAATTTTTGATAAATTTAGGTCGTAACGATATAAGACAATAAATAGAAGTATTCTTGTTTAGTTATTAACAGCCATCGTTCAGTATATAACGAACTTATTCGAGATTAGATTACTTTCAACTCAGAAGAATGTTAAACGGATGTTTATTAAACTGTAAAGTGACTGGAAGCTAGAATATTTTTGCCCTCATTTGCCTAGAATTAGCTGGAGTTTTAAACAGCTGTCATGTAGTGTAAGAATTTTGCATTATCTCATTTATTTTATGAATGATTCATGAATTAAAGGATAACCAATGACACTTCAGAAGAACAATGAAGATGATTCGTGAATTAATTACTCTTGGTTCGTTTGAAATCGAGAGATTTGCATAGTATTGTTTAAGTTAGACAGCTAACTTCTTTACTGAAAAGACTGATACTAAAGTGTTAAACAAAATTAAAATTCTCAAAGTCACATAAAAGTCTTAAAACCCTGTAAAAACAGGGTTTATGGCTTTGAGAATTTTACTTAATTTATATCAATGTTTCTCAACGTGGAGCCTACGCCTCAATTATAAAAAATATTTTTCACTACTTGTTTGTGTAATATGAGACATTGTAATTAAGGATTACAATACTGGTATACCGGGATACCGAATACCGGTATTTAGAGCCATTTGTACAATTTTGTAATACCGGTATTCACAAGTTTAAATACCGTTTTTTTCATTATTTACGAGAAATTTTTAAAATTTTCTCAATTATACGTTCAGGGATCCTTAACATAGCAAAATAGTATACGTTTTTGTTTTTATGTCTCCCTAACGGACGAAATTAATTAGACTGTGAATATAAATTTGCCTCCTACAATTAAGAGAAGTGATAAAATATGTAAATCATACAAGAAGGCGGGTGAAAACTATCCTATTACAGCTCTGAGCCATAATGCACACTCGCAGTATTCGACTTCTTATACTCGTATCTATGAAAACAAGGTTGTAGTTGAGTAGAAAGTGCGCAATATTTCGATATTTTTTAAATTGGTGAGTTTTTTATTCACATTTTATTTGCATATCATACTTTAGGGTTCAAAATATTTTTCTGATCCATTATATATATACTCATAAATAATTACCCATAATAATGAAGAAGAATAAAACAATAATGTATAAGGTTTAAGAACAAATTCAATAAGATGTAATTCTTTTTATGTACTGTTATAATTTATAAGTTACAAATCATTTTTTGTGTTGCTTACTCTCTGTACTAAAACTGGCGAACAAAACAAAGAAACACCTGTGTTTTCTTTCTTTTTCTAAAATTTCTACTACCGGTATCCCGGTATTGAGATAAAAAAATACCGAATACCGGTATTGAACTTTTGGTCCAATATTGCTATCTCTAATTGTAATGAAAGTATTAACCCTTTCAGGACCAATTGATTTTCCTTCTTATGCCTAGCTCCATTTCAAAATTTATATAAAATCCTTGCTGTAATAAAATACGCCAAAATTTATGGTTTATAATAATTCCAAATTCCATAAGTTCCAAATCCAGATCACTCCGTTATGATCACGGGACTCAGAAAGAGGAAAACGCAATCTCCCATATGATACCGTGTTCCCTGAAGTGATCACATATATGTAATCATGGTCCTGAATGGGTTAAACATCCATCCGCGAGACGATAAAATATTTTATCCAAACACAATCGTGCTGTTTGTTTTAAATGGTATGAAATAATTAATGTTGAGATCTAAGTTTCTGCAATTTCTTTGCATTATCGTTCATTATTTCAAAATGAACATCTGTAAAATTATTATAACAGTTCTAATGTTTAAAAATACATAAATTGAATAAATATTAGTGATATATGGATGGCAAGCAAAAATTCAGTTCGTAATTTTTATTTTCTCATATAAAAAAGTATGTTTTTTTTGCTTTTAGGTATTTTAATATGTGTTTTCTTGCAACAAACATCAAACGCAAGGGTCTCTTTAATTTTTTTATATTTCAGTTATCCATTGTAAATATTTTGAAAATTTATTTACTGTAATACTAATAATTTTCTAGTGATTTCCTAAGGCCTTAAGGATTCATTTATCATTTAAGTTAAATGAGTTCATTTATCATTAAGTTTCATTTATATATATATATATATATATATATATATATATATATATATATATATATATATATATATATACACCTATATATGTATAGGGAGGCATAAGATTTTTTAAAAGACTTATGGGGGCATAGTAAAATAAAAAGTCGAGAAACATCGATTTAAACTATTCTTAACTAACTTATGCTTTAAAATGATATGAATGAAAACAGCTGAGAGACACTAAAGTTTGAATGAAGCACAATTGCATGTAAGTAATAATATATAATATATGTATATATACATATATGTAATGAGACTCTTCTTATACCTCAAAAACTGTATGATAATTTGGTATTGATTACGAACAGACGGTATCTCACAACCATTACAGTTACGAAAGATTGTATTCTTTACTATAAGGTTTTGTTTTTCATCCTCAATGTTATTTTTAACGCCATTCTGTCAAAGTTCTGTTCAATAATTTATGCGTATAGTTCAACAGTTCGCCTACTATGTTTTCATATACATTTAGGTGTTACATTGTGCCTATATAGTATGAATTTTATGTCCCCAATTGATTTTTTTTCAGTTACGGCGTAATCCGAAAAGTTACTTAAGTTTAAGCAGTAAGGGTATTTATACTCGATAATTAACTTTTACAAAATGTAAAAATGACTTGTAAAATAATTTGATTTATTTATAAGAATAGTGATAAGGCAAATGAATTCAATCTTTTGTTAGTATCCATTTTTTCTATTTTCGTTTGAAATACTTTTTCTTGACTTGTACGGTTACTATCTTACATACTGATTTTGAAATAAAAAGAAAGCTCGAAGCGTGATGCATGAATGGTAACAAGTGCACATTAAATTTTATAACTGGTAACATTATGGTAGCCGATTCATGATTATATGCATTGATGTAGAAAATGATAAAGATTCCTAGGCTCATGTTTTGATACATTCAGTCAGATATTCATCAATTGTTGCTCCAGATCTGCAACAATTCAAGATTCCCAAGACTGGCAGCCTAACATAATGCTTATAAGTTTAATTGACGAAATATCTGGTGGCATTTTTTGCTTAGAAAAGGTATCAGCAGTATGGAGGCAATCCACAGATGTCAGCCGTATGAAATATGGGATCAATTTATTCGAAAATGGTCTCAGAAAGACATTTCATGAAAATGAACACAATCGGCTGCAAGATGGCATCTATGTATTGTTAAAGTGAACGTAGGATGACTTAAGATGACCTGTTGCCTACACCATCATACCAGAAGTAATGGCCACATACCTCTATAAACCAAAGACTAAGTAGTACTTTCAGTCTCGACTTCTCCATGTAGAATCATTTTAGGCAAAAACTGAAGCGGGTTCTTCTCTGAACCCTACACCTTGCCAGTATGCTGGTAGCTATGATGATTGGTTAGAAAATCATTCTAGAAGACACTTTCATTGTTGTAGTGTTAAAGTGAACATGATTTCATTTCAGCTAAGCATCTTGAGCGATGAAAAGTATCATGAATAGTTTGGAAGAGGCATTAAGACATTAAATTGTGGTCAATTATGTTATTAGGTCAGTTTGAATCTGTCGTACAAATACCTGATTTTACCTCACGCATTCGTACACTTCTTCCAGAGCCTTCATTTTGCAGAAGAGTTTCTTGTAGTAATATTTGTTTCCATCACCTATGCTCAGCCAAGTCCCTATGCTGCAGGGGCTAGTTCAATGGTGCTACTCATCTTCACACAATTCAGTTATGTTATCTCATTTGAAGTCATCCAATTAAATATAAGGCGATCGACAACGTCATGGTAGCATTAATGGTTGTCTCTCCAGGGATCTGCAGCGCCAATAACTAGAAAAAAATTAATTGTCACCATTTGCTACCCATTTTATACACAGTTGCTCAATAAGGACGTAAGTTAATATTCATTGGTCTTGAAAACTTAATCGTTTTCATGTTAGGTATTACAGAATTTTTATGAGAAAAACACACACACACACGAAGAAGATATGTAGCTAGTAAAACTTATATTTATTCTCCCAAATCAATTCCAAGAAAGGACCATGGGCTTATTTAAAGCAAAAGAATTTAAAAAACAAGACAAAAATCGTTATAAATGAAGCAATAAGATGAAGAAAAAACCCTCTCAAGTAGAAGATAAAAAAAAGAACAGGAAAGAAACGAATTTAAACGTTCATAAAATTGTCAGTAAAGAGCTATTGAAAAGCATAATGATTGTTTTAATGTCTCTCAACACCAGTGAACAAAAGACATAGCATAGTAAACCCCCCCCCTTGGGGGGGGGGGTATTCGAAAAATAATTGAGTAAGAAGCAATTCTTAGAATTTTTATACTAGAAGTTGCACCTCTACATTTCGACGCTTTTACTCCTTTGCTTTAGATATTTGAGATACGAGTATTACAAGAAAAGTATAAAATAGTATAAAATATTTTGTTCGTATTATGAAATTTTTTTTTAAAAATATTTTAAAATTAGCTTAATAATACAGTTTTTAGAATAAAGTCAACTGGGTTTCTCTGCAGCAAAAGGTCTATTTATTGTTTTGTATAATTTTAGTATATATTTGTCAAAATTTGTAAATTATAAATTTATAGCTGAAGTACAAAACAAAACTGTCTTTTAAGTACAAATTTAAGTTCTAGTTTAAAGTTTTGCAAATATATTATTATATGTTACAGAATATATTGTTTACAATTACCTTTAATAGAAAGAAATAATAAGCATTGGATTCATTTTAGGTACTTTAAAGAAAATTTTTAATTCCTTTTGGAAAATTTGTCAATTTAAAGTAAATTCAAAACTTACACACTCAGTGAATCAAACGTAAGAAAATCTGAGCTTATTATACAATCCTGCAGCTATTATAATAAATATTCCGCATTATCTAGCATAAGAATTAATGATCATATTTACTAAAATCTACAATAAAATTTGAATTAATTCAATGTTTCTAACAAAAATTGTTTATTCTCAAAGAAGAATAGCATAACAATCAAGTAAAATGAATTAAAAACTTTGGGCACTTTTGCCAAAAGGACTGGATGTAGTCATATAAAAATAAAATATTAAGCATTTTTTTTTTATTTCTGTTACATCTTTACTCTCTCATTTACACGTACTTTAAATTTCTTTACTTATCATTAATTTTTTTAACCAACAATTAGTTTAGATAATTTTAAAATTTCTACTTAAGTGCAATAAACAAGAATTAAGTAAGCGATGACAAATCAGAAATTTATTACTTTGAATTGAGATTTACAAATAAAAACAATGAATGTAAAAAATGTAAGCAATTTTAAAAAGTATGCTTTGTATTTGAAATTACTTTCTTATAAGTAATTAGTTGTGAAACGTGAACTTTTTAATGTTAAAAAGGGAAAACATACAAAAAAAAAGGTAAAAAATAAGGAAACAAAAAGATTGCTCTGGTAAAAAGGAGAATTACGAAAATTCGAAGTCGCGTAATTACATTCTTTCAGTAAGAGAAGTTGTGAAACAACAAATTTAATAGCTATTGATATGTATTTAATACTTTAACATAGCTGGGATAAGTTACAATGAAAGAAATACATAGTAACATATGAGAGTTTTATAAATAACTTATGCACAGCATACAAAGTATAGTACAAAAGATCAGAAAATTGGCAACGTTTCAATTTTTATGTAAAGGATTTCAAAATTTGAAATAGTTTTAATTTACTAGGTCAACTATTTTTCACATTTAATCATCATTGGTTATTTCTTACATAATGCATTAAGAAATAAAAAAAAAAAAAATCGTAAAAAAAGAAGTTTTCCGCAATTTTTCTTAAATGACTGATTCTAAAAGAGAAAAAGCATGAACTTTTGTAGGATAGAATATCAATTCATTCACTCGAAAGGAAACTGAAATGGAACGATTTAGAAATCATTTTCATAAAAGCGTATCAATTTTGACTCATTTAAAAAAAATCGTAAAAAATAGAAAATATCATTATTTTGTAAAAAAAAATATACCATATCGTGGCGAAAAAAATGATCTTTCCGATTCTGTAATTATTTTTTGTCTGAAATAGATAGTAAGAATTAGATGGGGCGTTTTTAAAAACGAGGAAAAAGTCGGAACTTCATTTATTTCTACCTTATGTTCATCGCGTAACCGTAACTGGTAACGCGTAACGGGTAACGCGTAACGAAAATTTTTCCCTACCGTACCATAAGAAGTTAACTTAAAAAAAAGGAAAAAAAAAAAAGAAAAAAAAGAAAAAAGGAGTTGCTTAAATTGCGTCTGAGAAATTGAATTTTTGAATTTTTAACAGAGCTTATAAGATTATTTTAAATCTGAAAGGAGAACATGTTTCTTTACATCGAATCTTTCTTTTAGCATGCAACTTGAGAATTTTAAACGATAAAATCCATTTTCTGAAAACGACAAGTTTCAAATTTTGTGACATGAATCATAGATGTCATTTCCAAGATGTGAATACCTTTCAAAACTTTTTATATTTTCAGTGTATAAAACAAAAAATAAAAATGTTTTTACATAAATAAAATTTTTGATATTTTATTCAACACACTGTACCGGAAAATTTTAGGATAATGGCGTTCTATTTTTAAAATAATCTCTTTTTTTTTATATTTTATTTTTGTATAAAATAATAGTCATTTGTATTTTACAGTAAAATTCATTACAATGAAATCATTGATGAAATATTAGTAATGAAAAATTCATAATTTTTTTTTACAATAAAAATATTATACTTCATGATAACAATTTGTAAGGTTACATAAAAAAATATATATGTTTAAATAATTGATGCAGAAGATTATCAATAGAGTCTTTTTGGAGATTAATAATAAGGTGACACCAGTTTTTTTTACAATAAAAAGGAGGCCACGCGGGAAAAATTTAAGAAAATGTTACAACGTAAATACATCAAACATTTTATTAATTCAAATAAAAATGTGATAATTAACTTGCTTTACTTTTAATTATTTATTTAAACGAATATTTTCCCAATGAATAATTTTTTTGTCAGTATATCCTTTTCTAATACATCGGAAATTTGGGAGCAAAAAATATCCTTTATACTGAGCTTCACAGCAAGTGCTACTGCTAAAGTATTAACATTATATCTTGATTTCTCACTTGTCCAAAATTCCTTACCAACTGAAAAATCTCTTTCAATTTCTGCATTTGTTAAAGGTAATCACAACGTAAATTCAACAAGAATAACTAGATTATTAATCGGAAAGTGTTCATTTTTGAAATGGTTAAGTATTTCCACCCATCTTTTATCAATTTCAGCATGCTGATTTCCCAGTTGTTCCAGTTTATTAGAATTTAAATATACATGCAACCTTCTAATTTATTCAAGCAGACAATTGTCATCGAATTTAATATCAGACATTTCTTTCGTTAAAGACTCAACACAATTTTCTATATCAGTCCAATTTACTTGCGATGAAGATAAAAAACACCATTGAAAACTGTTATTTCCTGTGATATTTGTTTGTTTGTAAAATATTGAAAAAGGGGACAAGTAGGAGTACACTTTTCGAGGAAGGACCGAGCCTATAAAAAGAGGACTGTCCTCCTTAAGGGAGGACGATTGGTCACCTTATTAATAAGCGAAAAAATGCGTCATTTCAAGTTAATTAAAATAAAAACAAATTAATAATAAGTTGTAACCAATAACTAAATATACATTAGACATTTTTTTCACTTCTTCAATTTCTAGATCAGAATACAAGGTCTGTTCAAAAAGTATCCGACCTTTGGCCAGAAAAAATATCCTACTTATTTTGCGGGATTGGGATCCCAATCAAATTCAAAGTAGGCCACAAACACTTTCGTACACTTAGCACAGTATTTCTTCTACTGCCAAAAACTAAAAGGCTTATTTTGGAATGGTGTTCAACTACGTCATCGCTTTCTGCATTATCTCCTCTCTGCTCTGAAAATGGCACCCTTTCAATGGTATTTTCTTTTTCGGTAACAGCCGGAAAAGCCAAGTTAAGCATTGAAAGTGTCCAGTAAGTCCTGAGAAACTGCAAGATGGAATTTTTTCTGTTCCATCGACAGAAGCTTTACTGGCCTCAACTTGTTCATCAGTCTCTGGTGCGGTCGAACAACGTTATTTCATTGTCAAACTCTCTCCCTTCTCAACAATAACTGCATTTTGTGTGGTTTGTAGTCTCTCAGAATGCTGGTCACTTTTTACCCATGTGCGGCTACTTTTCAACCTCTTTTTAATTTGTGTGACCCCCATACCATCGTATTCAGACACTTGCTGAATCTTACGAATTGTTGATTTTGATAAAATATGATGCAGTACTTCTGCTCAAGTAACTTAGTCCTTTTTAGAGAAATAGAAACCCAATGAACACGTATAACAACAACTCACTTGACTGCTTGCTGGAAACAAGTGGTACACTGGAACGAAGGAAACAAAATCAAGCATGCGCATTAAGCTACCACCTCCCTCAGTGCACAGTGGCGCCGCTTTAGATTCGCTATTGTGCGCGGGAAAATTCAAGGTCGGATAGTTTCTGATAAGATCTTGTATATTCATATAAATTTATGCTTATATATACATTGAATTTTTTGAAAATATTTTTGACATTGGAGGAAAACTTTGAGGAATCATTTTACAGCGATAAATGAATATTTAAACTTTATATTAAGCTTTTCCTTATTAGGTGAAGATATTTATTTGAAAAAGAATTAAGACAAGTAATGGATTTATAAAGAAATTTCATTATTTACGATAAAAATTTGTTTCAAATTAATTACTGTTGAATAAATAATTTAGACTAAACAGCGGGAGTTTTTGTGAAAAAGTAAATACAAAGACATTAAAAGACATAAAGAAATTAAATTCGATGGCAAAAATATGACTGAAAACAAATATTTGATTAAATAAAAGTAAAAATACTAAATTAAAGTTTTTCATGTAAAAATTAGGAAAGAAATATGTTGTGCTGGTAAAATACAAGCAACTGCATGATTACTAGTCAGTAAAAATGAAAGGATATGAAACAAAAATAATAGGCAATGAGAAAGTAAGTTTTATTGAATTGTTCCTTTAATTTCTGTTTAAAAGTATTTTGTATTAGTAATAACATTTGCTCCTTTGAAAAAAATATTATATTTATTTTTATAGCTAAAAATATATCAATTTTTGCATGGATGAAAGTTGTTGAAAATCTAAAATAAAATTTGTTTAAAATTAAAAAAATTCATGTATTTATAAATTTTTCTGCTCAAAAGAACTGCATCTTGCTTATTTTTTTAAACTAATGTAATTAATTTTTGATCTACTAATAATTTCAAAGAAAAATGCTGCTTGTCTTTATAATAATGTATATAATTTTTGATATACTAATAATTCCATAGAAAAATGCTGCTTGTCTTTATAATAATGTATATAATTTTTGATTTCATAATAGTTCCACAGATAAATACGACTGAAGACGTGTAGGCAATATTTGATCATTCATGTTATACTATCATTAAATTTAAAAGAACTTCAAATAACTAATTCAATTTTATAAAATGCGTTATGTAATGCGCTACTTCCGTGTTATTCTTGGTTCGAATCATTTGATCAAAATCAAAAGAACAGGTTTCTTCTTTGCTTATAAAACTAATATATTCCTCATTCAAGGGCAGCAATGTTCATTAACAAGTACAATTATTTAAAAGTATTCACATTTGTGCAGTCTGTGAATACGGCCATAGCTGCCAATAATGATTATTATAAAGTTATTGTTCATAAGCCATTGTGTTACTTTTCTTCATTCATTTAAAGTACTACCATATATAAAGCAAATAATTATTTTTATTTTTCTAATGGATTTTCATTACTGTCACTAGAGTTCCATTCTTAAGTAATAAATTCGTAAGAGAAATATCATTGATCCGAATATGCTTCAAACTCTCAAAAATAAACTTTTTAACCTCCTTATTTAAACAGATTTTAAATATGTAAATATATGTTTAAGTAAATGGAACAATTACAAATTATAATCTGTTTTTATTACTGTCGAATTTTTTTTCAATTCCTATTATTAGTTCACAATCTCCCTCAATATTGTTCAAATTTTCAATTGTTAATAAAATACATTTTAAAGCGCTCAGTTGAGCTGAAATTTTAAATACACGATTATTTGAACGACAATATGGTAAGTTAATTATAATTAATAAAAATTAATTTATTTAAAATAACTATTCAAAGAATTACAGATACAGTCACGATGGCATCATTTTTGGCGACTTGTGTCAAAACTTTAAAAGGTTTTTTCCCCCATATTTTAAAGCGCTCATTTGAGCTGAAATTTTCTATACACGATTGTTTTGGGTGACAGCACGATAATTTAATTATAATTAATTAAAATTAATTTATTGAAACTAATTATTTAAAGAATTACAGTCGCATTGGCTTCATTTTTAGCTACTAGGGTCAAAACTTTAAAAGATTTTTTTTTTCTCACGTTTTAAAGCATTCATTGAACTGAAATTTTATATACAAGATATATACGACAAAAAGATAATTGAATGATAATTAATAAAAATTAATTACCACTTAATATTGTGATTCTATCATATGTATATATACGTATTTACATTAACTGAAATTATTTTATAAAAAGTAACTGAAATAAAATTTTTCTTTGTTGACCTTAGTAGAAATAGACTTTAAAATTTTTTTTATATTACTTATTTATTATTATGTGCTACTCTAATATAGTTTATCTAATCTGAAATATATTGAAAGATTTTTTGTAATATGTAAGAGTGTTATTACTTAAGCCACCTCTGATCGCTATTAACATCACAGATTAAGGTCCACGATATTCATCGTGGCGAAGGTCTAAATTTTTACTCCTGTCGTTAGCCTTAGTTTTGAGGACATGCAGGTGACAGTATAATTTTGCTGCCCCCCCCCCCAAGACTGTGAGAGAAAATCCTCGGGGGGCGGGCGGGGGCAACGGCCCCGCACCTCTCTTCCCCTACCACCAGCCTCACTAAAGGACTTGCGGCTCGACAGCTACTTAGAGTATCCCCATGTCGCGAAGGCATTATACATTTACAAGCATCCTGGCCTTTTCCTGGATTTGAACCCAGGCCCTACGGCTCCACAGTCAGCGTCACTAACCACAATATCGGATGGGTGGCTTATGAAAGAGTAACTTATATTAATAAATTAAAAGTTTATTATAGTTATAATCAAAATCCCTCAGATTCATTCTACTTCAAGAAAATTGTTACGTAGTGCAAAGAAATCTCTCTCTCTCTATGTATGCATAAAGTATTTTTTAAAAGACTTAGTTTTATGTAGTTTAACTTTCTTGTAATAAACACAAGTTTATAGTTTTGACTCCAAATGAGGTAAGCAAAGTCGAAATTTTAAAATTTTAGTTAATAAGGCTTTGAAATTTATATGTGTGTTACAATTACTTGAATTAATGTTTTTTGTATTTTAATTATATAACTAAACTGTGTGATCAAAATTTGTTTTTCCCTTTAAATTCGGTTTCATATTCACTTATGAAAATCACATTTGTATGTAATGATGATATTTGTATAAATCTTACGTAGGATTTGATACATGATATAAAGAAACTTATAAAAATGTTAACAAATTCCCTTAAAGTTTTAACAAACATACTTCAGAAACTTTAAAATAATAATATCTATAAAACGTAAGCAAATATTATATTCATAAGCATTATAAATAGTATTCTTCATTTCTTGAGTTAGGTTTGTGTTTTCATAATAATATGAGCTGGGGGTAAATGGCGCAGATATAAGTTATAACTTTTATCTCAAAAACTCGTAAAGAATCTAGAACAATGTTACATCAGCCAATTCAGCAAGAAACTTATTCTAAACCTTGGAAATATCGAGGACAGCTGACCGAGATGATGTTTTTCTTTAGTTCAAGTAGCAGTAAGCATTTAAGATGGATGAAGGAAGTTTCAAAGGACTCTTCATCTCCTTGAAATAGTAGCACAGTTTTGTGTTTGAGATAAAATGTATTTCTTTTTAAAGTGCTATAAATTTTTGGAAAGCTGGAACTGTAAAAAGGAACTACTAAATCATTATTAAAGACCTGATTTTGAAAAATTTTGCTAAGCCCAATTATAAAAATCATGAAGAACTCTAAGTAATATGTAAGTAACAATATTAACTCAGTAACGATATTTGGTATGGGATCAACATAAATATTTTTAAAATTCTTCCATCTTATTTTTTAAGGTTGAACTGCTTAGGTGAACTCTGTGCAGGTTAAATCATCTCAAAATAATTTATATTAAACGTGAATCTTATTTTCTAAAAAAATTACCAAACTCATGACCATATTGTTGTCGTTTTTAAAAGAAAATTTCGATGAATGGTAATTTTTAATTCTGTAAAAGATTAAAAAAAATATTTTAAACCTATATTTTCAAGATTCACATGGTTTTACAATGTATTAACAATCCACTAATAACGCCATTCTTAACATGTGTCTGAGGTGGACAGAACCCACAACCTATGGATCCGAAGCCCAGTAACATGACCACAAGGTAAAAGTGATCTCCCTTGTCCGGAGGCTGTTACTGACTTATGTAGATACACCGCTACAGTACTCCCCCACCAGTGAGTCGGCGGATAGGCGAACGAACGAAATATTTGTTATAGCAAGCGTGTGAGTTGTTGCTGTTGCGTCAAGTGAGTCTAGCGACTTTTGGTTGTGGCATCAAGTTGGTCTGACGACTTTGGTTGCTGTGTTAAGTGGGTCTGTCGACTTTTATTGCTTTTGGTGTGGGTAGATGGCAACACGACATATCAGAAGGGTGTCTGCGTGTTTCTTAGTTCAGCCAAGGGGACCAATGTGGAGGGTAGAAAGCGCGACCTATGGATTCGAAGCCCAGTAACATGACCACTAGACAAAAATGATAACAGGGAAATGGATGCTTTTACTGGCTTACTTACACCGTTACATGTCTAACATATTCATGTTTTAAGACTTACTATTTCTTTTTTGGCATCGGGAGTAAAATTTCAACTCTGTCTTTTAATGATTACAAAATTAAGAATGCGATCACTAGTAATTTGTAAGGCAATTATAAAATTACATGAGTTAAGCAAATTAAAATCCAAGAAAATACGGATAAAACTTTTAATGAATTTGTGTCAATGGTTTTGGGTTTGACATTCTACTTTGATATTTTTCATTCTACCGTGTACTACCGTATTAATTTGAGTCTAACCCGACCTTTTTCCAATATTAATATTACTGTAAAATGGGTGTGGCTTAGAAACGAAAAATTCGTTGGATGAGCGTAATTGAACATGAACATGTTTAGAGCTATTACAAGTTCATTTACGCATTTAAAAGTGTTTAATACTGGTGGAATAAATTAATCATTCACTTCTTATTAGTTCTTTCTCTCTTGTTTTAATTTTTTTATATAAATTCTCTTACACTATTTTTATTCTTTTCACAAAAACGTGTTTAGAATTTAGAGTGTGGCTTAAAATCAATGACGGCTTAGAAAAGAATAAATACGGTACATTTAAGATGTGCATTTTAAAAAGAAAAATAATATCTTAAATAAATTTTCATGATATATTCTAAACTTAAAAAATTGCATTTCACACATAAACGATTTTACGAAGGTTTCATTGTTAAGGTATGACAAATTTTGCAGTCGGGTCAGTATTTATTTGCTAAATCGCGAGAAAAAAAAACTGGCTGTGTCAACAGACGTTAGATTCATTTTCAATATACTTTATATTATTGGTTCTTGAAAAAAGTTCGTAAAATAGAGAAATTTGCAAAATAGAGGCTTGTGAAATAAAGGTTCGGCTGTAATTTAACTTTATGTGAAATTTTAAGAAATAAAATGTGGATTTTGTAAACACTCCTTAAGGGGAAAAATGTTTAAATTTATAAAGAAAATATTTGTGTTCTGAATAAATACAATCGGATACTTCATACAATATATTTAAACTATTTGTATTCTTTTTTTCATAGAATCAAACTCTGAAAATTCCTACTAATTCCAAAAGCGGTGTATGTTATTTTCTTTCATACATAATGTAAACAGAAGCTTTCAGAATAATACTAGAAAACCAGCACATTTCATTACTTGATCTTATTTTCATTTCTTTTCTTAAATATTTGATATTCATATATTTCTACACGATGTACGTTTTAGGATTACAGTTTCCAAAAGCACTTATTGTGAAATAACATCTTAAATTTAAACATGATGAAAAATTTATTTTCCCATTTTATCCTGCAGATGCAATTTACATTAAAACAAAGCCAAACGATAAAAAATTCAACTTAATGAACATTTCAAATCAAATAAGGTTATCCGCTTCTTTCGTTATGGCCGGGAAAAGAAGGAAAGATTGTTTTACTTCCCTTAACACTAAAGAGATTTTCCTTTTAACTTCCGTTCCCCGTAACCCCTTAATATAAATAAATGTATAACCTTCCACTAATTCTTTAAAAAAATGTTTAAGAGGCAACTCAGTAGAAATAAGAAGCTTAAAAAATCTTTTATGAATTTATTAGTGTTAGAATTATGCCGCACTATGAGGTTGAAGCAAGGTTATATGTTGTTTATTTCAACCGAAAATCACTTCAGTTTTATCTTCCTATTAAATATCAAATTTTCTGTAATGGATTTCTCCGAGTATAATAAATATTTTGAAACATAAATGGAGAAGATATTTGCATTGTTTAAAATATTTTAAGCGGGTAGATTCATGAAACAGAATCGGTATCTCAGTAATGTTAAAAATAAGTTTTTTTAAGGAGTATTTTTAAAGGTTTTATCGAACAATTATTGGATATTCTTTGAATATACTTTGATTAGAGATTTTATGGTTATGAGGTCTAGTTATGTTATCAAATTTATTGTTTGCAGATGTTTGTACCTTTTCTCAAAAGCATTGAAATTTTAATATATTTACTGATATTCTTTGCTTGAATAATTCTTCGGAAAAATCTCTAGGTCAGAGAATGTAATAGAGAGTATTATTTATTATGTAAGATGAATGTTGTAAGATGTGTAGTAATTTAAGTAAAAATGTTTCTTTAATTGTAAGAAACATTGTCTTGAGAATAATTGATTTTAGTAAGAAGTTTTCTTGTATTTAGAGTATGTCAGCACTGTAGTTAAGACTACTGCCTTTTCCAATTAAATTATTCTCTGACATACAATTTTTCGCATTATTTTCATCCTTCCTTCTTCGGCTTTTTACAAAATGCCTTAATTTGCCTTCTGAAATTTCTACCGATCAGAAGCTTCCATTGTTCGAGCTGTGTAAGAACTTCGAAATATTCTTAATATTGAAAGAACATGACACACACATAGTGTTTCTCCCTTGATTATTGAATTGTTTTGAATTTTATTACCTTAAGGACTGTTTTTTAAATGTCCTTATCGCTCATGAAATTGAGTAGAATTTTTAATATTTAAATCTTTATGAGGCACACTATATTAATATATTTTTATGACAAGAATTGTGACTAATATTTTTATAAAAACTGATTAGAAATTATTTATATTCATGTAAAATGAATTAAAAATAATAATACCAAAACCGAAAAAGACTATAGGAATATCCGTCTGATAGACGATTATAGATAAGAAAAATAACATATCGTGAGTTGAAAATAATCGCCAAGTACCACCACGTGATCCTCTCACTGGGTAGAATCCAACTGAAGATGTCAAGGCAGCCCACCCCAAAAATCACGCCACAGCAGTTTCTAACAGGCGTGAAAGCAAATCATCCCCGTCTGAGAGACGGATGCTCCGATCAGAGGGTTAATTTAATTCTTACTCATTCACTCACTCAATTTCTTAGAAACTCAGTTGTTCAATCATGGTTTGAATTATTAGAAAGAGAAATGTTTCACACAAACCAAACAATACTTTAAATTTCGGCTTATAATCACCGCCTTACTTTACGAAGAAATCTGAACTACCATAAAATCGGGCGCATAACTCACACCGGCGTGTACCACGCAACTATACTTACAAACTGCAATTTTTGGTTTTAATGTATTTCCACTGTATATCAGCCACTCACCCCTTTTTTACGAAAAAAAATGAAATGTGCCTATGATTTCATATGAACAATAATGATCTTATATTTTGGAGTTATTTCTTCGAGATATTTACTATCCTAGTCTTTTAAAAATAGTATACTTCTAGAATTGTAATCCTTTAAGTTCATAAGATATGACATTTCTTGTTAAGAAACAGTGTTTCGATATATGTAGATATCTAATTTTTTTATGCTCATCTCTCTCTTTTTTTTTATTTTTAAAACTATCGTTTTTGTACTCGCCGTATAACGCGCACCCGTTAATTTCAATCTTAATTTTTGTTATAAGTGCGCATTATAAGCCGAATTTTATATACGGTATATGTGTGCAACGCTGTTATATGTTTTGAAGTCATTTATTTGAGGTATTATCCCAGTCCTTTGATATGAAATAGTATATTTCTAGAACTACAACCCTTTAAGTTTATAAGGCATATCCTTTCTTTAAAAAAAAAAAAAGAGTATTTTAATATATGTAGGTATCTAAATTTTTATATTCATCTTTTTTCTTCTTAATGCTATCATTTTTATACCCGGCGTATACTTGTAAATTTCGATCTTATTTTTTGTTTCAAAAGTGCACATTATAAGCCAAATTATACGGCACCAGAAAGTTCAGTAAAAATATTCAAAATACTAGCAAGATCCAAAACTAATTTAGAACTTTTAAACAACATGAAAACAGCATAGTTCAAATGGAAAATAAGCGCATTGAATTCACTTCATCTCTCCTACTAAAATAATTCCTCAGAGTGTTTTAGACAATAACAAAAAAGAGCGAAATTGTGAGTCTTACAATGCAGAGTAATTTTGTTTGGGTATAAGTGGGCGTGGCACTCAGACTGACAAGTGGAAAGAAATTTTCGACCAACGATTAAAAATCTTTCTACTGCGTGTAGAATAATAATTTTGGTATCATTAGAAGCGTAAAAGCTCGTATTTTATAGAGTGCAAAGGCTGAAAAATGTGTTTTTTTTTTTTAAATTTGAGGACTTATCTCTCATACACAGGAGTGGGCAACTCGTTTCGGGTCACGGGCCACATTGTGGTAGCGGAGGATACCGGAGGGCTGCAATTTTTTTTTATAAAATGACTGCATTGATTATAAAAAATAATTAATATTAATTAAATAAAATAGTGGAAGTTTTATACAATTTATTTATTGTACTAATTTCATTTACCGTTTTGACTTTAATATAAGCTGCTCTATATTTCCAATGTTACAGTTACTGAAAATAAGGTGCAGCTTAGAATCAAAGAAAAAAAAATTTGTTTGATGGATACATTGAATTTCCATCCCTTTCAAAAGAAAAAATATAACTTTTGCCATTCGCATTGATGACTTATCACAGTCCGCAGTTTATCTTAAATATCCAATCTATCCCGAATTTCGCTATCTGCTGCTATTTAAGAATTATTTTTTGTACACGCATTTTTTTTAAAAATCTCTTAAACCTGACAGATATCGGTAATGACATCAAGACGAGTTCACGAAGGCGATTTTATATCAAGAAGGATACGGAAAAAGAACAGTGGCCTGAAATTTGATACGGATGAAACGAATACACAACGATGTCATCAGCAATGTGATACGATTTTTGCTTGTTAATCCTCAACAAATTCTTTTACTGGACTCCCTCCCCCAAATAAAAAAAAAGATTGGACAGTACGGGAGATGACACCGTGTGGATAAATTGCGACGCCAGAACTAGTTCCAAAGTCTGCTGATACAGAGGGAGTGACGAATCCTTTTCCGAACATAATATTGACGATTAGAGGAATTACAGCCTCACGTGTATATTTCAAAGTTTTTAATACTTGTAAAATAAATAAATTATTAACTTCTTACTAGTTCTTATTAAAAAATTTTTTAAAAAATTTCTTACGTATCAGATTTTGAGAAAACTTTTACACTGTTCTTCTATTTTTTCGCAAAAAAGTGTGGGGGAACTTTGGGTGTGGCCTAGAATCAATGGCGGCTTGGATTCGAATAAATTCGGTATTTTACACATTTAATTTTAGAATCAGTTAAATGGAGATAAATATACCCTATCATACTTTTCTACATTTTTTTTAAATCAGGAATGAGATGATTTGTTGAAATTCTCATCATAGAGCCAGCAAGTTTATGTCAAACAATTTTAATCTATATTTACTCTTGTTAATCTTCATGCAAGAAAAACTTCTCTCACAAATATATGTCGACTAAAATATAAAGAACTATTTTCCTGCAAACTTCGTTATTTCAGATTACGAAAATTTCTGAAAGTCAATGTCAAAGCATTAAAAAAATTCCTTCTCACTGTAATCTGTCTTCAAGTCAATAGGGTCAAGCTGTTGCTGCCCAGAAGCTGTAGCATTGTTATAAGAGAGCAAATTGAATTTAGGCTCAATTTGCTCAAAATCCTGAAATCTTCTTATGGCCTCCTCTTCCGAACCGTGAAACTTTGTTTTCCTAATAGGGAAAAATAAAAGTTGAATCTCTGATCGTACAAGGAAAAGAAATCTCGGTTCAAAGAGGATTTTTGACTGTCTTAGTGAGCTGCAAAACAACAATTTGCGGGTCGTAGTTGCCCATTCCTGCTCTTAGACTTTCGGTCTCAGGGGTTCCGACTACGTTCGGAACCATCATTTTCCAAAAGCGTATAAATGGATAATATCTATGATATTTAGTATTACTTACATTAGAATATGTGTGTAAAATTGTTTTAAGAATATTATTAAAATAAAAAATTATTTAAATGCAATATTTTGACAAAAAATAAACATAGAATGACTCACTTTCAAAACATTCTCCTTTTATGGAAAATACTTCTATAGTAATAAAATTTTGCCTGTATATAGCTCAGATCTCTGTACAGATCCTGATCTAAAATTTTTGAAATATATTGCTTACAATTGGGTTTATCCATAATTAAATACAACAGAGGGGAGAAGTTTTAAGAAAAAAACGCTGATAATTATTTCTATTGGTAGTAACTCTCAAAATAATGTTAATTTTTCAAAAATCCTAGTTCAAACTTTCTGGAGAAATCTTTACTTTGTATAAGCAAAATATTACTATAATAGAAGCATTTTTCATAAAAAGAGAATGTTTTGAAAATAACTCATTCTAAGTTAACCGTTTGCCAAAATATTGCATTTAAATAATTTTTAAAAGTAATAATATTCTTAAAACAATTTTATATATGCATTCTAATCTAAGTGACACTAAATATTATGAAAATTATCCATTCATACGCTTTTTTAAAATCATGGTTCCGAACGTAGTCGGAAACCTTAATTTTCTCTAGAGAGGGCTGAATATATAAACAATATTCAAATATACATAAATCTCTGCAATTAAAATTAAATAATTCGAATCGCTTACTCTTTATTGATTATATATATATATGTATACTCATATATTATACTAATTATTATATACTTGAGAAAAGTGTAAAGTGTTTAAAATGTAATCAGCATATGAAAATAAGAAGCATTTCTATAAGAAATATTAATTAAGTTTTACGTTGCGCATGCTATTTTCCAAAATAGTGGCTTTAATTACAAGCAATAAGTTGATTTATTAAGTTAAATGTATCCTTGTTACACTCTAGTATTTTTATATAAATAGAATAATAAATTATATTTTCTAAAAAATAAAAAAAATTACAGTTTTAAAATTTTAATATTTTTTAAATATTTTGCGAAATACATAATTTTTTAAATTATGATTATATTTCAAACATTTTGTAGTTTTTTGAAACCATAATCCTTTGTAAATTATGTGTAAAAGATTTGACTTTATTTAATTTAAATTTAAATGAATTATACCTGTTTGAAAATTGTTTATATTTTCCCCACTCGAGACAAAATTAACACCCCTGAGATGCTTCAATATCAAATTATTGATGCGCATTTAATTCTTAAAATTTTTTGTTAGTAAGTGTGAAATACATTGCACTAATACTTTGTTTTTAATTAAAGCATATTAATATTAATTTCTCAACCTGGTGCTTTTGGATTGCTCCAAGGATATTTGTTACTGGTATAAGTGCATTTTGTAAATTTTGTGTTATTAAAAATGTATTTTGTTGATTATATTACGAGTTCGATCAGAACAAATCTCAAAATGTAAGGATCAATATGCTTTTGAAAATTAAGTCATTGAGAAAATGTGCACCCTTACTTATACAGAAATATTTATCAATCGTTTAGGAAACAAATACATTAAAATGAAGTAGTTTAATTAACTAATTTTTTTTCCAGAATTACGAATTATTTCAAAAGGGATTTAATTGAATCAAAATGAAAATTTTTGTATCATTTTTATATTTTTACTCAATCATAGTTCGTAGAATACGTTTCTAGATTTAATTTTTGTGTTTTATGTACAATTTCGAAACAGCTCGAATGAAATTAGTACTAAGAAATGAATACAACTTATGATCAATTCAACTTATAACTTTTTATTCGGAACGAAACTGGGTTGTATACAGTTTTCCATCTAAAACTTTTAATGAAATTAAATTCAACGAACTCCACGACCTATTGAAACAGAACTGTTAAATCGAGTATTATATTATTACTTACAAAGTAACTTACAAAGCAACAAATGTTTGAAATACAAAGAAATTTTGCTTTTGTAAATGTAGATAAAAATCCTTGGGAATTTTACAATTATTTGAAAATGTTACTGTAATGGTGTCTTATTAACCTCTTTCAAGATAATGCATTTATAAAATCTATATCAAACTAAAAATGAATTAATAATCGTACTCAAGAAATTCATAAAAAATTAGGATTAAATATTAAAGAAATTAACATCTAACATATTTTTCTTACACCAGAATTTCATAAAAAATCCATTAAATTTACAACGGTCACTAATAGTTGTAATACATTACAAATCCTGATAAAATGTTACAAAGTTTGATCCAGGACACATTAACAGCATTAATAAAACTGTTATTGTCAAAATAGTAAAGATACTGTAACATTCATAAAAGGTAAAATCATAAAACTATTCAGAGCTATGACTTTGAGGATTTATTTAATTTCATAGATATAGAAGACCTGATGAAGGATCGTAAATCAATTTGTACTAAATATTCCTTAAGAAAATTTGTAAAATATGAAAAAAATATAATATGAGCATTTACTTAGTATTAAAGGAAACTTTTACTTTTCAAAATGCCTTATTTAATCAGCAAATAAAAGGGTTTCCACAAGAGAGCCAAACAACTATTGTCTTGCTAATATTTATGTACACTTGTATAAAAAGAAAAATATAGATGCTTATTAAAATTATGTTCTTAGGTACATTGATAAATTGACTGATTTTAATAGTGACTTAATTTATATTCCTAATCTTAATTTTTATCCACAGTATTTGAATTTAATAAAAACAAATCTTGACACAAATAAAGCAAACTTTCTGAAATCAACAATTAAAAATTGATAATAATTTTTAAAAAAGTAAGATTGATGATAAAAGAGAAGTCATTAAATTTAACATTATTTAAGTATCTGTTTGGACAAGTAATCTCCATGCCTCAGAGAACGCATTTTCTGCATGAATCTCCATGCATTGGAAATAATATTCCAAATTACTTAGAAAGAAATAATGATCTTGTTTCTGACCACACAGAAATATATTACAATTACAAAATGTTTTATAAATACTGTTTAGAATATGATTAAAGATTGAAACATTGTGAATAATAGATTATAATAATTTATGTGTTTCACTTTTAATATCTACATTTGCTTTTGCTTAAATTCTATTAGTTCCAAATTTGGCATGCAGATGACGCCATAGATATAATTAGCTTTCGGTTCACTTTCTGCGAAAACAAAACAAATGTATCCATGTTGCTGACTACTTCTATATTATTACTTCATGTATACGAAAAAAGTTTTAGTAAAGTCTTGAGTTTATATTTGCCTCTTGAGTGCATCATTTTGCTCCTAATTCCTCTTTCACTAGTCTTTCTTTTTAGTTTAACTGTTTATTACATTATAACGTTTGATTATACATGTAAATTATAGGCTTAAGTCTTTTTCAATCATTATTTATTTTCTACAACTTTTTATTATAAATTTTACTTATTAATTTTCTGCTGAAAGGTAAGATTGGGATCCTGTAAAGCAAGCTTATCACTAGTTCACCTCCTGAAGTCGGTGACAGTTTTAGAGGATATTATAGTTTTCCATTCTGCGCAATTGTCTTTATAACATATATATATATATATATATGTGTATATTGCTTTGTTGTTTTTAGATTCCGTTTTCAGAATTTTGCTTCTCTTTGTTATACAGGCTATTTAATTTGAGCATCATTATACATATATGAAATTCATTCCAACTTTCAAAATTAACTTTGCATTTATTTAAAATATAGAGCATTTTTCTTTCAACTTCCTAATCGAACGAACACAAACTTTTAGCTTTTTTTTTTGTCTCTCATAACCTGATCACTTTAAATTTTAAATTTAAACCGTGTAAGTTTAAATTTGATGTACCCAATTACATACGAAGTCTAAAAAACTGCTAAATTGTCAAAATACCAAAAAATTCTCCTTCCACGCGCGCACACGTATATATGTGAATATTTCATTTAAATTAAAACTTTTTGCTATGATATTCTTTATCTTGTTGCAGTCGTTGAAAGAATGAGAAAACACTTTGGTATTTTAGTTTTACATTTTATTAACGATGACAAACCAAGTTACTAAACGAACGCTGCAAACACAAACGTACTTAAAGACAAGGGACAAAAACGTTTTCCGTTCGTTCAGGAAATCTGAGCTTTTTTATCTTCCTTAATCTGGTTGCTCTGTGTGTGAGAATCATATTATTTTCTTTAATGAATATCGTGATTAGTCAGAATAATTGGATAGTGTAGTATTGCATTATTTTATTTTGAAATGTGTCTATATGCCTGTTTATTTAGAGTATGGTAAATTTAAAAAAAAATTAAATAACACGCGAAATCTTGGAGGGTTCAAAACCATTATAAATTAAATAAAATCTGCTCCTCGGAAAATTTAAATGGAGAACTATTGCGCGCACACACACACTACATATAAAAATAATTTTTCGAGTAGCATAAACTTTTTTCTAGCAAATCTTATCCCCTAATTTTTTTAATTACTAAAAGTTCGCAATGCATTAATTCCTTTTGTACTTTGACACAAAAGAAATTTATAATTCTCAGCGAGTGCACTTATAGAAAGATAGAGTGATAAGTCCGTATTACGCAGATGAAACACCGTAGGATCTAATGCATAGAGGTTTTAATTTCCGAAGTGCTCTATAATTGCTTTCCAGGAAGAATAACAACGACGTATGTACAACTTTTGCTCCCAGTAAGCATCCAAATAAAAAAGACAGTCCTGC
The DNA here is from genome assembly GCA_019973955.1 of Trichonephila inaurata madagascariensis. Taxonomy (NCBI): domain Eukaryota; kingdom Metazoa; phylum Arthropoda; class Arachnida; order Araneae; family Nephilidae; genus Trichonephila; species Trichonephila inaurata. Next base: position 46,287 of record BMAV01008732.1, on the reverse strand, counting down.
ACGTTTGTTTCGGGAGTTTATTTTTTTGTGCGGTGATAAAATGATTTTTTTGCTTCCGCTTACCATACGCAACTTCAGGATGTTTGGCACTTACCCAAGTATCTCGATTTCGTCGCAACGCGATGCGACCACTAAATGCTATTTCATGTTGTTATTTCTATCTAACTTTCGCCTTTGTTGCTTTCTTTTCTGACTTAACTAATGCGCTGACTTAGGTTAGAGTTTCATGTTTATTGATTTTCAGTTTTATGGATTTCTTGACCACTCACTGTCTTACTCACCAGACAACTTCTTTGATAATAAATAAAAAAAGAAAACAAACAACTATGAGTGGGAGCTGCTACAGAAGCAATTTAGAATTTTTCCTTTCATTGAAAAAGTTCTGTTCCCCTTTAAGGTGCAAATTGTGTGACTACAATCTGATTATCTCACGCTAAATAAATACAGTTTTTATTAGCTTTAAGTCCACGATGGGAAGATTAATTGAATAGAAGCGTAAAATAAATTGGATTTTGTTGATGTCTTCGATATAATGGTTAAAATAAATGAGTATAGTGCTTAATTAAATTCTTTAAAATAGTTTAAATTAGTTAATTAATTGGAATTGTAATAATAATGGTTGACGCATACTTAATAAAAAGGTTTTAATGCGAATAGTATTTTCAAAAACTCTCAATTTTTATGACCACATTTACCAATGTTGAAAAATTTAAATTGGTATGGAGAAAAATGAATTGTATTTTGAATACCGAAACGTGGCATTATGAAATTCAAAAACATTTTTTAATTAATATTTATCGATAAATATAATATTCAATATGGAATTCAGGAAATATTTTATGTTATTTTGTTGATAAACAAATTTTGGCTCTTGGAATATTTATTTAAGATTATTCGAATAAAAATAATATCTTTGGTTATTTCGACTCAAATATTTTGTTTAGTAAGATATCAAAAAGTCATTTTCACTTAAAATGTATAATGCAGAATCAGTTATTTAAACGAGAAATTCTGAATTTCATTTTCTAAAATAAATTTATTTTTACCTGTAAGTTATCCAGTCCCGTAAGATATTTTCTCAATATTGTATTGCAATTAAATAATAACATACACATACAGTTAAATTGCTAAAATATTAATCAATTATTCAAAAAAACTGCCTTGAGAAAATATCTTATTAAACTGTACTTAAATCAATTATTTCATGACTTGAAGTTTGTTAAATATGAATAGGGAAAATAAAAAGAAAATGCTTCTACTAATATAAATTCCTTTATAAGCTATTTCACACAGTTAATGATAAATATAGAATTCAAATTTCGGTATTTGAAGCAATTTTCTTAAAGTCTTTTTTGATAAATAAGAATGCCAAATTTTCAAGACTTTGAAAAATCTTGCTAAAAAGAACACATAAAGTATTCTAAAACTTTTGTTGTAGAAATACTTTAGTTTGCAGCTAATATATGTATATATATAGTGTGTAGATCATTTATGGGATAAGTGTTATTTTTGAGCAAAAAAAAAGTTATATATTTACTCCTTTTTTTATGTTTTCGTGTGATTTTGAAAAATGCATTTTAAAACTTGCTTTTTAAAATACTTTAAAACTTTATTTCTAAAATGAACCAAGATTTTAGAGTACGAATGATTGAAACAGCTCTGACATAAAGACGTTTTTTATGGATAATGTATAAAAACGAAAACTATATATTTTTTTATTGCAGAATTTTCAAATTTAACATTTCTTTATTTTTTAAAATGCACTTAAACCAAATTTATAGGTGAATTTTATACCTTCAAAACGGCTTCTTTACTATTTATTTTTAAACGACATTGGTTGGTGTACGAAAAACGCTTTGACACATAATGACTTTAGAAGACAAACTAAATTTTATTTTTTTTCTAGGGGGTTGTGGGTAATTGCACTGTACATTTTAAACAATTTTAAACTTCCACATTTCGGATTTAATTACAGTAACTGAGTTAGAATAAATTGAGTAAGTATGCTGCTCTTACAAAGCAGAAACAGTGTTTGCCTAGATTTTCGAACACTCCTAATTCAAATCAAGAATTTAACAGAAAACTCACAATATAAGTACCAAATAAATAAATTCTTTAGCTTAACTTTTAGCTAAGCCAAAGCGAATTAAGTCTTTATACAAGATTATAAAAAAAAAGACCAAAAGAATCAATGAAC
>BMAV01008732.1:0-13847 GCA_019973955.1 Trichonephila inaurata madagascariensis | reverse complement strand
AGGCTTATTGGTAATCGATGAAATTTTTTTCTGTATAAAGTTTCATTAGATTATTATGAATTGTAAATATTAGATAACAATATGTGGTTTAATATGTACAGATTTAGTATAGATTTCATAGGGAGGTGTAAATCACGCAAATTCCAGTAATTGTCAAAAGAAATATCTATTTCTATACACATTTTAATGTAATTTTCTCTATCAGTTTGGTTCTTAAAAAGTATACAATGTCACTTACGATTTAAATAATGTTTTGTTACAACCTTAACATTTTTGAACCCAAATGCCAAATCCGCCTCAACCTAGCACCATTATTCGATTTTTACTCGTATAGCTAAAAAAAAGCATAACTTAATAAAAACCTTAATAAAATAGATTTGTTGTTATTTGAAACAAAAAAATACATATATATTCATGTAATTTTTATATGGTTCTAATAACTTAAAACACAAATACAGCTCGCACACAAAATATTCATTTTCATTAAGTTTTGGATTTTCTTTTACGAATAAGAAATATTGCAGAAAATAGACAGAGAATTCCAGCTGCATGTATAATCATCATTGTAGATAAATATAAGTATAATTTGTGTGTGTGTGAAATAAATCTTAGTGTGCAATTTGTACTCTTTTTTTTTTGTTTTTCAGTTATTTACTTACTTATATTAAAAAATGAGTGCAGATTAATTTTTATATACATTCGCAACATTTCCTATTCCATCTGACAAATATACTTCAAATTCTTTAGATATTATTTATATGAATCTGTCTATCTTTTAAAATACGAATAAATACATATATTGAATATAAAATAATGAATAACTATACATTTACCTGAGTGATTTGATAGAATTAGTGGAATTATTATGAATTCTGATAAAAAAATAATTATTTACATTTATAATAGAATTTGATTCTCTAGTTTGAAGAATTTTGATGTCTCAACATTCGTTCCTTTAAACCCATACGCGTCGAAATATCACTTATAAATTCAATTTACAATCCAAAATCTTAACATTGCTCTGAATAATAAATTCCCCGCATTCTAAAACACTGAATTGTATGTATGATTATAATAATAATCACATTTTCTGCAGCGCAAAGTGAAAATATTAAGCAATATATTTGTTTCACGTACTTCAGCTTGTAGATTAACAATGTTCAAACAGTACAATCCCTGGGTAATCTTCCGTTATGAACCTTGGAACGTTGTAATGAACCTTCAGAATTACCTGATTTCAGTTTATTCATGAATCCCTATTCAAGAAGCAGTTAATTCTAATTTGAGATATCTCGATAATTCACAACCAAGCACTTTCTGGAACTATGTTTATGCAAACGGATGTCTGATTAGGATCCGCCTATCGCAAATCAGAATGTCATCTCCAGGATTAAAATGGGAATAGTTGAGTTGAGTTGAATTGATTTCGTGTCTTGCTTTTACGGTTACAATCGATTGCGTGTGTCTGCCGCGACCAGCGTGTGAGTGAGAATAACCAAATGGCCTTTTCCAGTTCTCGCATTATTTTAATTATGAAAAATGATGTAGAGATGTTTCGGATAATGAGGAATAATTATGTTCACGCAACTAGAAGGTTCTTATGTGAAGAGATTTTGACGTAAAAGAACAAACGATTTTTTAACGAGTTAAATGAATTATTCGAAATAAACTTGCTTTTTGTGTGAAAGGCGGGAAATTCATTGCACAATGGACGATTATTTTCAATTTAAAGTAGGAAACAGCTTGTTTTAAAACAATGTGGCTTAAGAAATTTTATTTATTAAAAATGTAATATTAATATCACTAAAAGTAAAATTAACATTTAATTTTTTAAAAATGCACGCGTGTGTCAAGTTTTTTTTATTTATTATTATTTATATAAGTGTTTTGATTGTATCTTATACTTTAAGTAAATACATTACGTCTAACTTTCTTTTTTGAGAGGAGAAGGGTGTTAAGTTTATATTTATAATATACACTAAAAGTTACCCGCTTTTCTGGATTTTTCATAATGCTGCATGGACATATATATTGTTTTTAGATTAATGGTATCTTGCGACATTGCCATCGTTCGATAGCCATGTCGTGGGGTTTCCGCGTAAGTTAGAGGTGTAGGATTCTCTCGGAATGATGAGACATTCTATAATTCTTAATATGACTTTTATTAAGAATTTAACTTAAATTACTTAGATATCGAACAAACTTATATTAAGTGAGAATAAACCAAAGTACGCAGTTTTAACTAACTCAGATAGCGCAATTAGATCACTTATCAATATAAATATATTATATCTGCCTAATCTCGTCTCAATAATATACTAGCGTTCAGAATATAATCTTCCTACCTTGGTTGAATACTCAACGGTTCAATCACTTTCAGGTGGGCTCGCGTGCAATGGTATGCACCTTGTAGTAATGGCTTGATATCCGTGATGCTTTGGTAGGCCGTCAAATTACACTTCTACCTTTTCCAAACAGAGCTTTCTCTAAATTGCCATCTTTTCTCACTAAACTTTCTATCCTTTTAAAGGTTATCTTATTTGCATCTATTCTTCGTTTCACTTCTTGGATTTGGGTTGGAAAAGTTTTGCCATTAATCGTGGCCGTCAAAGAACATAGAGGTTGTGTTAGAAGAAGAACGCGAGAGATGTCACAATCTGAGCCCTTTCATTAAGCTTTTGATTGTATTGAAAAAATGTCTTTATAGCCTCACCTCTTCATTCAAAATGGACAGGACTTGAAATTCTAAAACAGAAGTAAATTTCTATTTCACGCCTCCGTAACCTCTCCACCTTGGGAATCGATTTCTATAAAACCCATTTTTGGTGAATCTCTACTCAACAAAAGAGACATTCTTGTCAAATTTTCAAGTCTATAGATCTAATAGTTCAAATACGTGTATTTTTTTTTTACCTATTACTCGCCATAACTTCCTTTAACCTATTGTGAACCATTTCCGCAAATCCTGTTCTTAGTGGGTCTCCACTCAAACAAAAGTTACATGCTTAAAAATTTTAAGTCTTTAGGTCTATTAGTTTCGATCTATCTTTTTTTTTTTACTGTGTAAGCCACTCCCATAACCTCCACAACCCGAATTAGATTTCATCAAAACCAGTTCTTAGCGTATCTCTACTCAATAAAAGAAACGCGCTTGCTACATTTTAAGTCTGTATGTCAAAAAGTTTCGATTTGGTGGTAAATGAGTATGTGAATGCGTGTATGTAAGTCACTTTTCTCCTATATTGTGTATACAGGTGGTTATACAAATAATGGAAATACCTGTGAATAAAAGTGACATTTTTTAATGCGCTTCGTGAGCATTAAAATATAATAACAGCTACAAAAAAAATTTTAATAAAAAGAAATGTATATATTCTGGTAGTATGTGGTACCTTTATTGAAAATCTGTAAATTTTGGATTTTTCTTCAAAAGCGCAAAATGACAGACCTCTCAGATTTTCAAAAGTTTCAAATTGTAGTAGTCCATTAAGGTATCCGACTACGTTCGGAACAGTGATTTTGCAAAAGCGTATAAATGGATAATATTTATGATATTTAGTGTCACTTAGATTAGAAAATGTATAAAATTGTTTTAAGACGACAATAAAAAAATTATTTAAGTACAATATTTTGACAAAAAAAAAAACATAGAATGACCCATTTTCAAAATATTCTCCTTTTGTCAAAAATGCTTCTATTATAATAATATTTTGCCTGTATATAGCTCAGACCTCTGTACAAAGGCTCAACTAGAATTTTTGAAATATATAACTTAGAAGTGGGTTTATCCATGTTTTACTACGACAGAGGGGAGAAACTTTAAGAAAAAAACGCCGCTAATTATTTCAAATAGTTGTAACTCTGAAAATAAAGCGAATTTTTCAAATATCATAGTTGAGCCTCTGTACAAAGGTCTGAGCTATACACAGGCAAAATATTGTTGTAATAGATGCATTTTTCGCAAAAGGAGACCATTTTGAATAAAGGTTATTCTAAGTTAATTTTTTGGCAAAATATTGTATTTAAATAATTTTTTTGTCAAAATGTCCTTAAAACAATTTTATACATGTATTCTAATCTAAGTGACACTAAATATCATGAAAATTATGCATTTATGCACCTTTTTAAAATCCCGGTTCCGAACGTAGTCGGATACCTTAAGCTGTGTTACTGAAACATCCCAAATTTTAGGCATTTCTAGAGATACGGTGTCTATATAAAGGCATGACAGCATACACACAGAGAGGCTATATAAGCTCGGCAAAGCAAAATATTGGACAGAAATCGAAGCCAAGAGAAAGAGACTGTTGTGTGTTGAAGTGGATTGTAGTGTCTAAAAACCGAACAACTGCAGCAAAAGTAACCGTAGAGCTCAATCAGCATCTGGATTCTCCAGTCTCAATGATCACAGTTAGAAGGTACCTTCATAAACAGAATATTTACAGCAGAGCAGAAATTCTCAAGTCACTTGTCACATAGATTAAGATGACTGCTTACCTTCGGATCCAATTTTTTTATAAAAACAAATTGAGTGTTTTTAGGAAGAAAAATAAAAAAAAGATATGTAACTACATAAAAATTTTTAAATAAATATTGTATTTTTAGAAAAATTGGCTGTTTTCAAGGAAGTTTTACCAAATTTTTACTAAAACGGGTAACACTGCATAAAAATTTAAAGTACAATTATCATAATTTTCTTTATACACAGCAACATATTATGGTGTTCTTCAAAATGAACCAAAATCTAAGAGAAATATTAAAAAACAAAAAAATTACAGACAATTATGCATAATAATATGAAAATTTTGATTTTTTTTTTGAGTTTTTTCTTTATAAAAACTACCCTAAATGAAAAAATATTTAACTTACAACAAAACGTACGGTCCGCTTTATGACAAATAGTGTAATAAACATTCCCACAAAATTTCAAAACGTTATCTGGTTTGGTTCTTAAGATTTCATGTATCTGGTAAGGAGTTTCTTTCGAAAACATAGTTTTGAGAAAAACTTATTTAAAGTTTTATCTTACTGCCCTTTCGCATAGAGGGATGTTTTTTTTAATCACTATAACTTTATTTCTATTTCGCGTAAAGGAAAAAGAAAAACTGCTTTGGAAAGAAAAATGTTCCAACTATAAGATTTCGAAATAAAAAAAAAAATGCCTTATATAGACGAAAAACGACATCTTCAAGGTAGGCAGTCACCTTAATGCTAAACATCGTCTATAGTAGTGTAACACTCATAAAACTTAGTCGATTGATAAATGGAAGAAAGTTATATGGCCTGACGAATCGTCTGTCACACTTTTCCTTACAACAGGATGGGTGCAAGTTTCAAAGACACCTACACAAAAGAAGAATCGCGATTGTTTCCTTCCTACTGTCAAACATAGAGGTGGATCTGTCATGCTATGGACAGCCGTGTTGTGATTTTCTGCTAGACTAATCGTAACCCCGAAAGGAAGACCCATTGGGAAGAAGTATAAAGCAACTTTAGCGTACCAGGTCCAGTCTACGATGTAAAATTTGTTTCCTGCAAGAAATGAAATTTTACAGAATGATTATGCACCTATACATGCAGCGGGACTTGTCCAATCATGGTTTGATGAACACGAGAATGAAGTGAAACATCTACCTTGGCCCGCACAGTCACCCAACTTCTATATGGTTATGATCTATTTCAGAGCATTCAATAAGGAATCGATATTCTCCACCGGCATCTCTCCCAGAACTTTCACAATATCCCTATTGTAACGGGTTTATCCACGAACCTGTTACTAGTCCTCTTGGGGGTAAATTCATTTCTTTTTAACTGTTCTATTGAAAACTATTCTATTGAAAACTTTCTCCCGAAGAAGAAGACTCGATTTATTCAAAGGAAGGGTTCTATTTAAGCATTGACTTTTAGGTACTCCAAGTTAGTGGAGAGTAGTTGAGAGCTAGTCGAGAGTTAGTCGACGAGTAATTTCTGAATGATCAAAGATTACATTGACGATTTAGTAAAAAACAAGTAATATAAAAAAACAGTTCTTAAGTCAATTCCTACTTAGATCAACAACGAAAAATTTTATTTTTAGCTACTTTTTATTAAATAGTTACAATTAATATAAATATGTATGTACATATGACAGAATTACAACATTAAGTGGTAATTAGTTTTTTTAATTATCATTAAAGTATCGTATTGTCCTTTTAATTTCAGTCCAACTGAATGCTTTAACACGTGAGAAAAGAACCTTTTCAAGTTTTGACACAAGTCGCCAACGTGGCTGTATTTGTAATTCTTTAAATACCGTAAAATCCGGTGTATAACGCGCATTTTTAACATAAAAAAAATTTAACGAAATTTAGGGGTGCGCGTTATACACCGGGTATAAAAAAATGATAGTTTCAAAAGTAAAAAAAAAGAGATAAGCATAAGAAAAATTAGACTTCTACATAGATCGGACTATTGCTTATTTGAAAGAAACGACATTCATAATGAAATTAAAGAGTTCTGATTCTAAAAATAAATTATTTTTCAAAATTCTGGGATAATACATCGAATTATATATATAATGGCTTAAAAACATACCAGCATTGTACACGCACATTTCTCATTCTTTCGTAAAAATGGAGGTGCACGTTATGCGGCAAATATACATAAAAATTATAAAAAATGCAGCTTGAAAAGTATGGGTGCTCGCTATACGCCGGATTTTACGGTAATTAGTTTTAATCAATTAATTTTTATTAATTATAATTAAATTATCGTATTGTCTTCCAAAATGATCCTGTATATAAAATTTCAGCTCAATTCAGCGCTTTAAAATGTATTTTATTAACGATTGAAAACTCCACCAAAATAAATAAATAAATATACAAATATATAAATAAATAAATATATAGACAGTGCGAGCTAATAGTAGGAATTGAAAAAGAGATTAATAATAACGACTGGATGTCGTACAACTAAGAACAGAATTACGGTGAATTAGACCGTAGACGTCCAAAGTGTTCCAAGAGTAGGTGAATTATATTATACTCAAATATTTTAAGCATCCTTTTCTTACCGTGTAGTTGCTCCTATACTTAGTAGTAGTGTACATTTCCTACCCTGGGTTGTTAATTAAGCGAGTGAAGAATAAATTAAAATTTGTACTGATTATGGCTGATATTTCTTCTAACCCTCAAACACCAATAAACGCGTCGCGTTTATTACACCATGAAGAGTGATACAATACTCCTCTAAACACTATTCAGCACTTGCTTTAATCGATTCTTACACGAATCCAAGCTGTGTTACATGCCAAAGGCAATCCTACACCGTACTAATAAATGATTCTTAATAAATTTAAGGTATTTCCATTATTTTGATAACCACCTGTATTTCTCAAATAATTTGCGAAATAAAATTCTGATTTCGAATTTCATCTATCTTTCCATCAATTTTTCTTTGTCGTTAAAAGTAAAGTACTGACACTTTTAACTCACATCTCAACGGTTTTTCCTGAAAGCTTACCTGAAACAGAGTAGATTCACAGCAATCGAAGTGTCATATCTCATTAAAATTAATCCTACCCAGGCACTTGGAACAAAAGAATCCTTCCGACATCCAAACACACTGGGAAAAAAATCCATTATAAACCCGACTAAGTGAAGGGTTTATTGAAAACTTTTATCCCTTTATGGAACAATACCCTATTGAAACATTGGGAAGAGAGAGAGAAAGGAAAGGGGGTGGGGTGATCACAGGGAAAGAGGGAGTACGTCAGGATAAATTCCTGTTGGTTTTCTACTGACTCCTCCATCTTCCATTGATCAGAATAAAATTAAGTTTCGTTGCCATGCTTTTTGGGGGAGGGATAAAGTAACCTACCCCCTCCGTACTCCGATTTACCTTGACGGAAGCCAAGTCAACCCCCTTTTGTACATATAGAAAAGAAGGGGGTGTCTCAAGACATTATCTTTCCCATTTTCCGGGTGAATTCATTCAGTCGCGTAGAAGACTGGTAAAATAAAAAAAAGGCAGGAAAAACGGGAAAAATCCTGGGGTTTTCCCATAGATCTAGAGGGTGCGAAAATTGGAAATGCCCCAGGCTGCGTTATTGCTTGTCGAATGCAATGTGACAGCTTCGGCAGAAGCTTGCGGTTTCGGCCGTGGTCATTTTGGTGGGGTTTGGTTAATTCCCAATGACAGTAATGGAGTGCCCATTTTGTTTTCAGGAAATTCGTTGTTCGAGAGATTACTTGGGAAAATAAAACGTCAAGTGTAGTTTATGGCTCAATAGAGTTTTAATCGAATTTTGTTCTTTTAAATTTCGAAAGTACATAAGGTTGCAAGAATTGAAAAAACTTTGAGGGGGAGGGAGGGAATTCACGGCAATTAGTTCTTCACTTTTATGGTATTTTGTTAGTAGCTTATTAATGAATTTAAATCCAAATTATATTAAATCAAATTTGTTTGTGTAGAATGACAGATTCTACTAATTAAAGTAGAATTCAAGAAATAACTTCATTCTCTTATTATTTAATACTTATGATAGCTATAACATAGTTTTTATCTTTCTTTTGAAGATTTAAGCTCAACATTGAAACAAAGTTTTGAACAAATGTGTGTTATTTCAAAAATATAAAAATACAGCTCTATTAAATTTTCGATTTTAGATTAAAGTTTATTAATAATATCGTCTAAAAGGATTTTATAAAAGGTAAAAATGCTCGTTACATTTTTCTGAAAACCTGGTGGACACATTTTTTCTGTTTTTGCATAAAATAAAATCTCTTTAAATAAGTCTTGTTATATTAAAAACTAATATTGTTAGAGTTTAATTTAAATTAAATTATCAGTGCATAAAACAACGGGCTATCCGAGCGGGTCTATACTCTCTAACTCGTATTTTATTCCGTTTCATCCAAACTGGTATCCTAAACTAAAAAGATTCTACTCCGAACATGAATACCACTGCAAAATAGTACATAAATAGTCAAGGATATAGAGAACAAGAAATGACTGAACAATATTAACACATTTCAATTAATGCCTGAATTATAGTAGCCTACCTTTATAAAGGTGGTGCAGGGGGGGGGGGAATATACTCAATTCACCCAAATGGCGAATCTGAATCATACGAGTGAAACTTCCTCAAACTTTGCGTACGTGCTTATGTCCATCAAAGGGCTTTGGATAACTACCACAACAAGGTAATTGAGAGTTCCATTTGCTTTCTATTGTTCTCAGACTCTAGTTCTGAACTCCCGGTGATCTTGAGGGGGCAAATCTCAACTGATCCAAGATACACAATTGCTCTTTTATACAGAGCATTTACAGCCCAAAGAACTTGCATTTTGCAATGGATAGAGGCCCACGTAGAAATCTTCGGCAATAAGCAGGCTGATGACCTTGCAAAAGAGGACCAAAATTCTCCTCAACTTTCCAATAGCATTACCCTTGTTGATGTTGTTGTCGTTGGCGTGTCCTTCCCGAAGGGAAGGAAAGTTGCCAGAGCCTGAGACAGATTGGACTTCTATACTATAGTTGGCGACACCACCTATCTCCTCCTCCACAGGCATGAGCTGGAGGGGAGGGAAATATTCTCCAACACCCTGCTCCCGAGGTTTCTGCTGCGACCGCCCACAAGACTTTCAGCCCTCCTGATTTAACGGGTACGTACTCCGTGTGTACTCGGAGGGTATTTGGTGGCATCGGGCATCAAACCCAAGCCTTCCGGTCTGGAGTGCGATGTTACTGATCCAGATGCAATAGCCAGACGTAAACTCACCTCCCATCCAATTAAGAAGCACTTCATTCCAGATCTTATATATAATTGTAAGCGCATAATTTTTCAACCACTATAGCCAGATTACGTGCAAGACAGATTAAAGGGAAGAAAATGAAAATGAAGACCAAAGAAGTTACAATACTTGTTCTCACCGTCTTGACATTCAACTCTCTCCTATTCATATTTTTAATTGTCTTTCTATATTGGCTAAACTCCACAAACCAACAACTACATTTTAAGCCAAAGGTCGTTGACACTGTAAGGTCCTTTTTGTACGCATTCGGCGCCATTTGATTTCTTTGCACTACTTGGACAAGACAACTACATTTTAGTTGCGTAGCTACCTTGAGAGTTAGAAGATCTAGGAGGATTTCAATTAAGGAAATAACTCTCAAAAGCTTCATCTCATTTCACTTAAGCAAACATTTATTTTAACCCTTTTGCCTATTTTGTCTGCATAATGCGAACGCAATGCTAAAGTTTACATTAATAAAAGTAAATTATTAAGAATACCTGTGTTTGTAATAATTTCGTGTCTGATTTAATGTATTCTCAATCCATGCTGCGTTCGCCTTCTTCTGGGAACCCCAACGATCAGCGAGTTTTCCTCCTCAACCAACATGAGGACTAGTGTAACACAGCGACTAGTGTAACTTTCGAAATTAAAATTTTTTACTAAAGTTGTCCATCCTAATTTCAAAAAAGTGGATAATTTTGGAAATCATTGCAAAATTATTCTAACCTTCGTTTCTCAAGATTTAACTACTTATTTTCTAAACCACTCTGAATAAAATACGTGGATCAAATATGTGTGTGATTTTTATAAAACTTTATATATATATATATATATATATATTACATTATATTGTATAACTTGTCAAAGAAACGCTTATTGGAGAAAGCCTCGTGTTAGAAACCTTTTTTTTAATCCCCTCCCCCCAATAAAATTAATTTTTTGCATTTACATTTGTAGTTTCACTATCGTGCACAGTTAAAAAGAAGTGCAGTTGTAAATAATATTTATATTCATTTATTTTTAAACATTCTAAATTTTAATAAAATTTTGGAATTTTTTAAATGTTCTATCCTAAAGAATATTTTGTATTTTTGCAATAAAATTTTTACTTATATTTCTGAATGTATTAAAAACCTTAAATTATTTCTATTTTTTCAAAAGAGCTACAGCCTACCGATGCTACTTACTTGAAAATTTCAGCAATTTTTCAATGCCTTTAGAGAAAAATTCAATTACAACTTTACTAAACTTACTTCCTTTTCATTTTCCATGAACCAACCATTAAAACATTTGTAAGAGAAATTTTGTGAAAATACCTTTATTGATTCTTGAAATATACATATTGAAAATGTCCTTAACTTTACAAAAATTTGAAGAAAAATACGTTTAAAATTTAAAAAAGGTTTGTTTTGAAAGGTATAGTTGTATTTTAAACACCTGTAACTCTTTTTTACTTTTACTAATCGCACAACCTAAACAAAGAGAGATTTAGAAAGCTCTATTTATTAAAATTTTAAAATAGTAAAAAGGAATTGGGATTTTTTTGACTGAAAATCACGTCTACGCAATCGCGCACCTACCTTATAGCAAATATTTTAACAAGAAAAAAAAAAGATCTCGCACCAAGTATAGATGTGTTACGAATAAGGAGTGTTACGTATATATAGATGTGTTACTAATAAGGAGTGTTACGAATATATAGATGTGTTACGAATAAAGATGAACAACTCTATGCTCACGCAACTGAGAAGTTTGAATTTCTTGTGTGAAAATATTTTGTAGTACAAAAAGCAAACAGTTTTTTTAACGAGTCAAATGAATAATTCGAAATAAACTTGATTCTTTTACAAAAGGTGGGAAATTTATAGCAATAGCCGATTATTTTTAGTTTTAAAAAGAAAAAAAAAATTTTAAAAAATATATAGTTATAGAAATTTTTAAATTAAATAATTTAGTTAAATTAGGAATATTAAAAATTTAAGTAATCTTAATAGTAATAAAAACAAGATATTTGTATTTGTACATCTTGGTTTATGTTCTTATTACAAAGGGTCCAGAGTTTTCTCCTATTATTAAGCTTACTTATTATTACTGTCTTAGGTTGTCCGAGAGCTAATATCATCTTATAATAAAATTACTATTTAAAAATCTTACTTTTCTAGCATTTACTTTTTCCAATAATCATTTAATATCTGTCAATGCATGTAACACATATTTCTATTTATCAAATTTCCTTGTTTGCATTAATAAAATTGTCCACACAATGCCATTAAGGTATCCGACTACGTTCGGAACCGTGATTTTAAAAAAGCGTATAAATGGATAATTATCATGATATTCAGTGTCACTTAGACTAGAATACATGTGTAAAATTGTTTTAAGGACATTTTGACAAAAACAATTATTTAAATACAATATTTCGACAAAAAATTAACTCAGAATAACCTTTTTTCAAAATGTTCTCCTTATATGAAAAATGCTTCTATAATAATAATATTTTGCCTGTATATAGCTCAGACCTTTGTACTGAGGCTCAACTATGATTTTTGAAAAATTCACATTATTTTCAGAGTTACCACCCATTGAAATAATTATCGGAGTTTTTTTTTCTTAAAATTTCTCCCCTCTGTTGTCGTAAAACATGGATAAATGCACTTCTAAGTTATATATTTCAAAAATTGTATTCGAGCCTCTGTACAGAGGTCTGAGCTATAGACAGGCAAAATATTATTATAATAGAAGCATTTTTCACGAGAGGAGACTATTTTGAAAATGGGTCATTCTATGTTCATTTTTTGTCAAAATATTGTACTTAAATAATTTTTGTTGTAATACTATTCTTAAAACAATTTTATATAAATTTTCTAATCTAAGTGACACTAAATATTATAAATATTATCCATTTATGCACTTTTGTAAAATCACGGTTTCGAACTTAGTCGGATACCTTAAAAAAAATGTATTACTAATTAAGCCCTATTCTTTAGAACTATACATTTTCAGAAACATTTATTAATGCCTAAAACCATTAAAAGTTTCCATAAATTTTCATAAACTTCATATTTTAGAGCATGTTAAGGAGTATTTAATTTTAATGAAGATCTTATTCATTTCTTTTGCAGCCGTCGCTTGGTTTTGGTCGCTCCGAGTCATATATCAAGTTGGAACAGCTCGGGGAAGGATCTTATGCAACTGTCTTCAAAGGATTCAGCGAGTGAGTATATATAAATAACAATTAGAACACATAACGCACCTTCATTATCCCCATGCATTCTTTTTATGTCATAAAATCCTTTCTCCTTATAAAGAAGCTCCCGTTATTAAATTATTCTTAGAATTTTATCTCAATGAGGAGAATAAGCTTTAATGCGTACTTAATAAGCTTGTATTCTATACGTGTACGATATTTTCTTTTAAAAAACAAGTGTGTTCTTATTTATAAATAATTATTTAGTATCTAAAAGTTAAAATAAAAGAAAGTATTTAAAAAAAAACATTTAATATCTGCCCGTGTGTTTACATTTGAGTGTTCACATGTAAATATATATATATGTTTGTGTTGTATTTAACAATTCATGACCGAAATTAAAAGTTGTGGAATCAAAAGTTTTATTGATTACATAAAATAATTTTAAAAATTTATATTTTGTTTATAAAATCTAAGTTAATAAATTTTCAACTCCAACATTTAGAGGACTAATTAGTGTTGAATTTTGAGTGTCAAAGAAATTGAATTTTTCAGATTGAAATCAATTTATAGTTAAGATATAATGCAAGTTTCGGAATGTTTCTTGAATATTTATTATAATTACAAAAATTGTGTATCTTTTGAGAAGTATGAAACAAATTTAAAATTGCAAACCAAGAGCATACTGCTGATATTAAATATATCTATAATAATTTCGATAAAATCATTTTAAAAAGTATACATTTTTTATTGTATTTAAAATTTTCTCTGTACATTTAAGCTCATCTTACTTCGAAATGATTTAACTACATTTCAAATATTTCATAAATGAATGTTAACTATCTAAATAAATAAATCATTTTATCGTTACAAGTGAAGGATAT
>BMAV01008731.1:573946-691446 GCA_019973955.1 Trichonephila inaurata madagascariensis | reverse complement strand
TTTAAATTAAGGACATAATTACTTGTTATTACATAAAATGAGTGAAATATAAGAGAAGGAATTGTCCATTTCAACAGGACAATTTCTTCTAAAAATAGTCTACTGATGGTGAGGATCACAACCGTTTTTTTTAACTTATAGTAACTACACTCAGGACCAAAATAAAACATCTCCTGTAGCTCTATCTATCAAAACCTCTTATTACCCTTGTCCCCTTTTGGATAGCTGAAACCATACATCGTAAAGGTGAAAGGAATGTCCATTGGGACCTCACTCCGGGATGGGGGGAAATTTACAAGTGAAATATTTGTAAACATATTAAATAATTTCATGCTTTAACATATAATCCCGCCTTCAATACCAAATTCACACCCAATAATATTTCAGAAAATATATCAAATTCTTTGTAACAAAAAAAATATATTTTTCAAATTCGATCCAAATGTCACCCTTAAAATTTATCTCCCCGGGCAGGGGTCCGGATTGTCCGGCCCTAGAGACGCCCCTGGCAAGAGATTTGGCGTCGCACTCTAAGGCAACGCGAGGGCTATCAGCGACGGACTCTTAAATCCCGGTCAAGTGACAAGGATGACACCTAAGCTGGTACCCTACTCTCCAAACTTCCGCACCCCTTGAACTACGACAGATTTATCGTGCATTGACTTCGCTCCACGACAAGTCTGCAGTGTGTGTCCTCAATCTCATGACCACTAGTTCGTGACCATGTGAGCACTGACTTACTAAGTTTCCTGAAAGAAAGGGACTTAAATTAAAAATTAAAAATTTGCGTATAATATCTTAAAAATAGTTGTTTTAATTCGAAATTATTTTTTTAGATTTAAGTGTATAAATTTTATAATCATCTACTATTTTTCTTCGGAAATACGATTTACAAAATGTATATATTTTCATCATAAGAAATTTATTTTTCTCTCTTAACATATTCAGCTATTCGAATCTGAGGCTTCTTTACATTTTAGAGTAATATACAAAAAACACTCTTCTTCTACTATGAGAGAACATGCTTAATAACATTTAAATTCTTATCTTTAATACTCCAACAAGCATTAGAGTACTAAGCAATAATATTAGAAATATTCTGGAGAAGAGAAATATGTATAGGTTTCCTTTTTCATCTAAAGGAAAACTTTCTTTGAGTAGTCTAGGAAACATGCTACCACATAACATCGTTACATGATTTAAATTTAAAGAAAAAAAACATCGATAAAATAGAAATACAGTTTCTTAAAGTCATTATACAAGATAGGCAGGAAAATTTTCGAATGATATTCAAGAAAAATAATGCTACCCCAAATTTATTCATTATTTTTATTTTTATATAATTTGGTTTTCATTAGAAGGATCAATCCAAACATATAAAACAGCACAAGTATCACAAAAAAACAATGATAAATAATAAAGCGAAATTCTGTAATTTGAATGTCCTCCAAAATACATGGTAAATCCCTCCGGCAGTCATTTAAAAATTGCACTATCCAAGGAAAAAATTGGCTTCATTGCCTCCAAAAAGGTTGTACCACCATCACACTGGCTGATGACGCTGTGTCCAGATCTAGACTTTTACTTCATTCATTTAAGAAACCACTCATAACAGACTTGGACTCCATAAAAACTCATCATTACAAGGGTATAAAAATCCATCCTTATCAAACCAGATCTTACATACAGTGTAAAAATTGTCCGGAAATCCAACCGCTCCGACCAAAACATATCTTCGAGTGCCCAGCTTTCACTCCAATAGCACTCAACCTTGGTCTAACTCCACTTATAAACCCACTGCAGGAGATCCAGAACGCTCCGGAATTGTCAGCCACCTTTGATGGAATCTAGAGCAGTTTTGCCGCCCCGGACAAAAATGGAAAATGACGCCCCTCTCTCCAATGCCGCCCTTCTCACTCTCTCTCTCTATATATATGTTACCGGCAAAGTATGAAATGCCGGCATTCTATAAATGCCTAGGCATTCTATAGAATGCCTGACGTTTTTAGGCAAAGTATGAAATAGGAGAATTATTACATACTTTGCCTAGGCATTGTATAGAATGCCAAATGCTATTTAGGCAAAAGTATGAAAAAGGTCCTAATAAGGCTATTTTATAAATGACGGGCATTCCTAAGAAATACAAATGTTATACTAGAAAAATAATAAGAGTGCCATTAAAAAAAATGTATTCAAAATACGTAAAGAAAAATGAAAGTTGTACTGAACAAGATTATTGTCTTTCTTATTAAGAGGACTTGGCATACTTTGAACAGTTGTTTTTTATTTATATATTTAAAAATTTTATTTTAGCATTACATATACCGTTTTTATTCAAGAACGAGATGAAATTTTGTGTAAATTATTCACACAATTTAGAAAAATTGAAAGTTTAAAAAAAATATGGAACATTTTAAAATAATACTCCTTTTGTATTTACTAATTATTTGACCTGAAATATTTTGTAACTTTCCTAAGAATGTCTTAAACAAATTTGATTGTCTTAAGCAATTGTTATAAACTTTAAAATTTATTTAATCTACAATTATGCCTGTTTCTTTGAGTCTCAGACTTGAGATTCGAATCATGTTCCACTCTCCCCATCCAGCATACTTCGACCCATTGTGTACAGGAGGCTTGCAAAATTCTGTTCCCGTTATCCATGGGGTCTGAAAAGAATTCACCGTAGGAATTGAGCTGGGACTTGATTTTGGATGAACGCCATATTTCGTGATGTGGAAGCTTTACTGGAATTGGCCCCTCCGGTGCTCAAGCTTCTTCTAGCTTCCGAATCTCATGCCTTGGTCGACCCCACTGGCTGCATTCGATGTTCTCCTATGAGTTTCAAATATGTATTTATCCCAATAGCCCCATTCCTTCTCTCGTTTTTAAACAATTTTAAAATTTTTTAATTTCCCTCATAACTCCGAGTATTTCTGCCCTATGGTCGGAGTACAAGGACTCGACCTCCCAGGTGTCTCCCCCTCCCGGACAGCATTTTGCCAATGCAAATCCTGACTAGCTCGTTTCATCATTTCACTGAAACAGTTCAGGGTGTAATAAAAATCACTTACTATCATTAAAAAAATGACATTGAAGAGACGTTATTTTAAAATATTAGCAATATGCTGTCCAGGGAGGGGAGACACTTGGGAGGTCAAGTCCTTGTACTTCCGAACTATACAGGTCAAAAATACTCGGAGCTATGGGGAATTTAAAAATTTTAAAATTGTTTAAAACGTGAAAGGGGGTAAGGAATGGGGCTATTGGGATAAAATTACATATTTGAAGAGCTCATAGGGAGAACAATTGAATCCAGCCGGTGCGGTCGACCAAGGTAGCATAGGATTCGAGTTATTAATGGGAAAGCCCTGTAGGGGAGCACCGGAGGGGCCAATTCCACGTAAAGCTCGCGCATACACGAAAATATGGCGTTCCTCCAAAAATCAAGTCCCAAGCTCAATTCCTTAGAGCAGGTGAAATTTTTTCAGACCCCACAGGATTAACATGGGAACATGATATTTTAGTGCTTAAGCCCTCCCCATGCCTACACAATGATTGTCAAGTATATGACTGGATGGGTCTTGACGAGTGGAACAGTCGGTTCAAATCTCAAGTCCAAGACTCAAACAAGAGCCAAGATATTGTGGATTTAAATAAATTGTAAAAGTTTAAAACAATTAAAAACTATGTATGGAATAGCCCTATGAGCATGAAATTATAATAGCTGGGAGAGCAGTTAGAGAGCAATCGAATGAGCCAGGTTCGAATAGACTGTGAGGTTCGGGTGACGAGATATTGGCCAAAAAGCAGTAGAGGGGGTGGGAATGCACCGGGGGATGTGTCCCAGCAGATCCTAATCATAACAAAAGTTATTACGATCCCCCAAATATCAGTCCCTTAGCACCAAAAAGTGGCATATTTGTTTTCATTTCATCCTTTCACTAAAACAGTTTGGGGATTTAACTAATTCACTTACTTACAATAGGGAAAAGACAAAGATAATTTATTTTAACATCTTTCGTGAATTGATCATCTCCTATAGAGATTTGACGAAAGCCCTAATTTCATCGTTTCCCTGCGACATATAGGCGGTGACCTTCAGGGTGAAATCATGAGATTCTTTCTCCCCTGTCAATCAAAGGGTCGCACGTACACAAGTCATCCCCGCTCTCCTCCCCCACCAACGACTCAGCTAATTGCTGTATTTCATACTTTGCCGGTTTCTCATTTGGCATTCTATAGAATGCCGGATTTCATACTTTGCCGGTAACATATATATATATTATTTTAAGTCTTAAAAAATTCAAAATAATTCAAAATTAAGGATGTAATTATTTGTTATTCTTTCAAACGCGGATGAAATGGAAGGTAATGAATAGTCAATTTAAGCCTTCCAATTTCTTCGAAAAATAGTCTACTAATGGTGGGGACCAGAAGCGTTTGTTTAAATTTATAATAACTACACTCAATACTAAAATAAAGCATCTCCTATGGCTCTGTATCTACCCAAACCTCTTATTACCCTTGTCCAGGGGTCGGCAACCTGCGGTTCGCGAGCTTGGATGAGAAGCTGCTACTCTTTAGTTCCATACGCAAATATTACTTATTTTATCAAAAAAAAATTAAAAACCGTTTTGAATCGATTAGCGTTTGTTAATCTTTAGATATTCGTTAGTCCGGAAGCTCTCGAATGACGCCGTCGTCAGATGTTTCTATGTAGGTTTTAATTCGTTTTCCACGCAAAACAATTTAGCGTCGTCACCAGTGCTTTGGCTGTGACTTATAGTTTGTTGTTTCAAGTAGAAGAGTTGGAAGTGAATTAACTTCTCAAAGGTATGCATGTACACATATAACAATAATAATAAAACCTGAAGGTATATGTAACATAATAAGTATTATACTTTTAAAATATATATTATGCATATTTTTTTCCAAATAAGAGACCTAACTACTTTTTTGAAGTCAATAACAATTGTCAAATGAGAAACAAAGAAATTGCTGTTGGATATTACCCCCCCTTTTGAAAAGTGTTTTTTATTAAAATATTTATTTAATAAATTACCTATTTATATTATTTACCTATTTTATAGCTTTTATTATTTAAAATTTAGAGTTAAAATAATAGTTATAAAAGTGTAAGTATCTATAAATTGTTATTTAATAAAAACCCAAATTTTTGAACTCTTTAGGATCAAAGTAAGTAGGATTTTCAGTTTTAGATTGTTTATATGTTTGTCAATTTTCATTGATTTCGTCATAGCTGGCATAACACCTTTACCCGAAAACTAAATATCTAATATTCACCAAAATTTAAAAAAAAAAATTAAAATGTGCAGATTGCACCTTGAAAACACGTTCTGACAAGTCCGTTCCCCTGCAGTCGGGTGATCACCGCACACGGGAGGCGGACACAGATGCGAAGAAACTATGTACTTATAGTCAATCAGTACGTGAGAGAATGAAACAAACAGTGTTTCGTGTCTAAATTATTTATTTTAATAATTAAATTATTAGAGAATTATTTATTTTTTTTTGGTACGTATTTTTTAAATTTGGGGAAAAATCGTTGTAAAAATGTTTTTTTTATAAATTATATTTCATTATGCCCAGCTTCTCGTATGTATTTACTTAGGTATACGTTGACACAGTAAAAAAATTGCAAAACTTGTCATCGATGTTTTGGGTACCTAAATAATAAATAATAATTTAAAAAAACTCTTTATTACCGCTTCACCGCAAGCATGACATCTGCAAAAAAAAAAAAAGAGAGAGAGAGAGAGAGAGAACTGCGTGAAGAACACACACACACAGCATCGAGAATTCAATCGGGATTGGACAGAATCTTTCGCTTTCATACGAAACTCAGATGACCTTCCGACTTCTCTCATTTGCCACGAAAAACTCGCACACAAAAAGAAATCAAATTTAGAGAGACACTTCATTACAAAACATGCTCAGTTTGCTAGTAAGATCCAGCTGGCGAGGAACGAAAGAAATCTGTCGATGAGCTCCAAAAACAAAAACAACAATCAAGTTCCATGTTAAGCAACTGGACTCAATCTACAATTAATGTTAATCTAACAAGCTTGGCGGTATCACTAGAAATTGCAAAAAACCATTCACAGATGGTGAGTATGTAAAAAATTGCTTCATACGTGCATCTGAAGAACTGTTTCGTGATTTCAAAAACAAACCAGAAAAATCTTGAAAAAATCAAAGATTTGCCAATATCCGCCAAAATAGTACAAGATGGAATAGATAAAATGTCTTCAACAAATGTCAAAAAGTCTTCTTAACATATTTGCTGGAGGAAGATATTCAATTTTCTTCTGCCTTATCACTTGCTATCGACGAGTCTTGTGACGTAAAAGACACGGCACAAGTTGCCCTTTTTTGTCAGGTATATGTCTTCCCAAGGTCCAAAGAAGAACTTCTAGGATTGCTACCGCCCGGACAAACTAGAGGAGGGAGATAAAGCGAATGCCGTCAAAATACCTTGAAAAACAATAAAATCGTTTTAAATTAAATTGTTTCAATAGCAACTGATGGAGCCAGAAGTACGGCAGGAAAAATAAAGATTCAACAACGATTTTTCACAGCAAAATAAAACTATGAAATTTTTACGCAGTTCCACCGCTTAATACACGAAGAAGCGCTTTTGTGCTCCAAACATTTCCGGACGAAATAGTTGTGGTCATGAATATGGTAATCATGATTGTGCTAACAGCAACTGTCAAATGCACCTACCATCGTCAGTTTAAAATGGAGACTCCAGTATTCCGGACCTCCCTCTTCACAATAAAGTGCGATGGCTTTCCCCAAGTAAAAAGGTAAGGGGTACTTCGGAAACATTTTGCTTTGTGCTTGAATGAAATACATTTCAATGATAAAGACATTTACCCTGAATTGGAAAAACGACAAATGTTTTTGCAAAATTTTTACTTCAAGGTGGATATCACAGAAATTAAATAAAACTTAATCTAAAACTGCAAGAAAAGGAAACCCAGTCTATGTTTTTGCAGAGGAACTGGTTTTGTTTCGAAGAAAAAATTCATTCTTTTTGCAAGAAGATATTCAGGAGGGTAAATTATTTGATTTTCAATTTCTAAAGCAATATAGCGATAAAACCAGTGCAAATGCTTTCGACACGAATGACTTCAGCACAGTTATAAAAAATTAAAGATGAATTTGCTGACAGATTTGAGCAATTTAAAACCAATAAAACCAACAAAGCCACTCTAGCATTCATATAGTAAATCCTCTCAACAGCCAAATAGTACCGGAATCCCACATTGAGCCCCTTTGGAATTCTCATCAATGGATCCTTTGTGAAATGCGATTGATCGATTTTAAAAAGTAAAGCTGTGTGGAGTGGGAAAATTTGCAGAGTTGGAAAGCAAGTTGGAGGTCCAGAACTGTATGTAGGTAACGCAACAAAAGTTGACAGCTTTAAAAGAAATGCCGCGAGTTGAAATACTTTATATTCGACGCATGGAATAGTCTTCCAGATTGCTACAGTGAGATGAAGAAGTTTGCATTTGGAGTGCTGACTATTTTGATCGACACATGCGTGCGTGCGAGCAATAATAAGTAAAGTTAAAAAAAAAGGAAAAGTAAGAGTAAGCAGTCAACCAACAAATAAAATTTAGAGTCATGCTTGAACTTAAAACAAATGTTGTTATGAGCCGTACTTCATCCAAACTTTCTAAAACCACAAAATAACGCCCCATTGAATTTGTTTGATCAAATGTATGCTATTTTTTTCTTATTTTTAAGTACAAGCTTACATTGTTTAGTAAAGTTTAAATTTCTACTTGAATACCCCCATACAAAAGACATCGCTCCCATTGAATTTGTTGCTCAATTGTTGGTTATTGAAGTACAAGTTTGTTTTGTAAGTAAATGATTAATTGTTTTAATTTTTTACTTAAATAATAAGTAATTATCTGATAAGGCCATATATATATTTTCTAATTTGTTGTGAAAAACCCTACATATATTTGAATAAACAAATATTTTTTTTCATGAATAAGTAGATTAGTTTTTTTTATTATTATTATCAAAATATTTATACATGCAAGTACTATTTATAGTTAGCAAGAAAATATTTTATGGCTCTTTAAAAACTTTGAAATTTTGTAAGTTGTAATTTTTGGCTCTTCCGACTCAAAAGGTTGCCGACCCCTGCCCTTTCCCATTTTGGATAGCTGGAACTGGACATCATAAGGGTGAAAGGAATGTCACTTGTGACCTCACTCCGGAATGGGAAGGAAGTTACTAGTTAAAGATGTGTAAACATATTAAACTTTATGCTTTAACATGTGCTCCCGCCTCAAACCCTTCAAGTTTCAACATAAAAGAAAACTGTCATTAAATATACATAGTAAAAAATTTTAAAAAATTAAGATACGTTAAATGAAAAACCAAATTCAGACCCAATAACATTTCAAAAAAATATATCAAATTTTTTTGTAACAATAAAAAACATATTTTTCAAATTTGATCCAAATGCCGTCCTTAAAATTTGCCGCCCCGGGCAAGGGTCCGGTTTGTCCGGCCCTTTAGCCGCCCCTGTCTAGAGTGTTTATTTATTTCTTTATTTGCCAATTCCATGGACACGAGAACAACAGCAGTCATTTAAAAACTATTTCTGTTAATTCAAATGGGTTGTTCACTTAAGTTTTAAACTGATTAAGAAGGTCCTGAAAGCTAATTTCTGATTTATTTGCTCTGATTTTCAAAGATTTGATGTAAACGACTCACAAAAGATGGCAGCAGCGTAGATTCTTCAGTTTAATCCACGACTAAAACTTCCAAGAGATGGCAGCAGTGTATATCCCTCATTATTTTGTTCTCGAAAATTCAGACCTTCCAAGTAATTCACGCAGGTCTGAAATTTGTGTGATCTGGTTCTTGCAAAAGATGTTAGACTCATTTTGCATTTCTTAATCAAAGTCTACTGAATTGAAATATATGTCGAAGTAGTTTATGAAATAACAGGTATATTTAAGTATTAAATAAGTATGAATGAATTTTTAAAAATGAGCTGTGTGTAAAACTAGCCATCTTTTTCCACAAATATATATATACTAGCTGGTATACCCGTTCTTCGCACGAGTGAATTGAAAAATTTAACAATATAGACTGAAGGATAAAGAAGTTTTTAATGAGTTAATTTTACGTGAACTGTAAATTAAACAAACAAAAAAAAAGATTTTTGCATATCTCAGCTGAACAAAAAACCGTGTTTGCTAAATTTTAAGTCTGTGCGTATAATAGAGCTGATAAAAAAGATTTTTAGAATTTTTTATTTTTATTTTATTTATAACTCCCCGTAACTCTCTTGTGGGTCGATTTTTGAAAACACTTTCCTTCTGCTCAGCAAAAGTAACACACTGTTACAAATTTTGTGTAATAAACGCTTAAAATAGTGAAAATAATTTGTATCTGGATGTGTAATAACGTTAAATGTTACTTTCTGGTGCATTTATTTTATGTTAAATAGCTGTTACCAGCGACTTCATTCACGTGGAATTTAACAAAAAGTGTTTATTCAATTCGCAGAGTTTACGAGAACTTAATAATTATGTATTTCACGTAAAGAAATACCTATGCTATAAGTATAATGTCGTTCTTCTACTTTGTGAATCGATGTTTCTTTTTTTTTTCCTTTGTTTTTTGTTGAGACTGTCGATGGGGTGAGGACTGTAAAATGATTAGGATCAAAAGACATTAACAGGAAATGTCACGAGTGGTAACACCTAATCAAACAAAAAAGTTTGATATAACTGCTGAAAATGGTTGAGACAGAAGGCTCACGAAATAAAAAAATCCCTATTGAAATAAATAATCCCTATTGAAATCAGATATTTTTCACTATTTCATTGGTTTTAATTTTATTTTCGTGGAACCCTAATTTTTTTTCTAAGATGAAAGTAGCCTAAGTTACTCCTTATAACATTAGCTATCTGCCAGTGAAAGTTCCGACAAAATTGGTCCTGCCGTTTCAGAGATTAGCGGGAACAGAGAGACATACAGACCGACCGACAGACAGACAGACAAAAATTTTAAAAACTGATTTTTTCATATAAGTACCGTATATACTTTGAAATGCATTTAGTAAAAAGCTGTTAATTTCAAATTACTAACAGACACTTCATTTTTATTTATATGTATAGATAGATATTACGCAGGATAAATGAAGTTATTTACAGTTTTGAATAAACTTACTTAGTTTAAGGGTGTAAGTGCCCTTTTTCACCTAAAACATAATTAAAAATATTTATTTTAGAAACAACTACCTACGTACTTAACTAAATAAAGCAACATGTTGGCTCCGCGATCGCCACCCCCACCGCACACTCACACTTGTACAAACAATCTTGCAAGACCAACATTTATTGTGACTGCTTTGTGCAGTGTTTGGTAATGAAATAAACAATAGAAGTATGAAATGGGCTTACCTCTATTTAAATGCGGGCCTTGTGAGAAGTCAAACGACGTAAAACCTCAAAAACTTCCTAATTTAAGTTTAAATGCTGTTTATGTTATAGAAAAATTGAAGTTGCTCAGTGTTCTTGAGTGAAAATGAAATCATTGGAATGATGATAAGCGTTGAATGCAACAGTTCAAAACAGGTCTAAGTAGCAGTAGGGTGAAACGAATCTGCAAGCAGGGGGGAGAGGGACACGTGACCTTTAACACTGTCGATGGGGTGAAGACTGTAAAATCATTAGGAGTGGCAGGGGGAAACGAACACAAACGAAGCAGCAAGCAAGGGGTAAGAGGGAAGCATGATCTTTGACACTGTCGATGGGGTGAGGACAGTAAAATCCTTAGGATCAGACATGAAAGAGAAATATCGCGAGTGTCAGTAACCTAAGAAACGGTGAGACAGAAGGCTCGCGAAATAAAATAATCCCTATTGAATATAAATAATCCCTACTGAATAAAAATAATCCCTAATGAATAAAATTAATAATCCCTAATGAATAAAATTAATAATCCCTATTAAAATAAATAATCCATACTGAAATAAATAGTCCCTATTTGAATCGGATATTGTTCACCATTTCATTGATTTTAATTTTATTTTCGCGGAACCCTAGTTTTTTTCTATAATAAAAGTAGCCTAAGTTACGCCTTATAGCATTAGCTATCTGCAAGTGAAAGTTCCGTCAAAATTGGTCCAGCCGTTTCAGAGATTAGCAGGAACAACTGACAGATAGACAAAAATTTTAAAAATTGATTTTTTCGTATAAGTACCATATATACTTTTAAATACATTTAGTAAAAAGCTGTTAATTTCAAATTACAAACAGACACTTTATTTATATGTATATGTATATATATATATATATATATATATATATATATATATATATATATATATATATATATATATATATATAATATATATATATATATATATATATATTACAAATTAGTTTATTTGAAACATATTCATAAGAAAAATTCCTAAAATTTTAATAACTCTTAGAAATCCAACATATAACTGAAGTATTTGCAATACATGAATATCGTGTATTGCTCATGAAATTCTATAATTACATATTAATGCATGAAATTCATATATGTTCATATTTGAAAGCCACGTATTAAAAATATGAAGTCTTTTTAATGCATGGATTAATACAGAGTAGTATCTAATTGGCTTTCCTCAAAATAAAAAGGATCTGCAGAAATGCAGAAACTGAAGCATTAGTACTCATATATGAAGTGGGTTGCATACTATAACATCACATTAAGTGTGAATAATATATATGTGTTGCTAAAAATATCTCGGATAGATAAACAGGAACATAACTTTAAACATTATAATCACATAGGTGGATGGATATATAATGCTTCAACTTGATATATTGAATATGATTGTGAATATTGAAAGGAAGAATAAACTTAAAGTATTAATGTTATCAATTTTGTTCAACAATCGAAAATTTTCACTAAGTAATTCTTACGTTGCATTTCAAATGAATTTGAAAAAGAGAGACGTGACATATTTGACAATGCAGTTCAGTGTAAAAGACGCCTTTACACAATTTCTGTATTCAGTACTTTTGCACAGTAAAATACACAAATCTATATAAAAATTTGTTACTTATTTATTCCACAAATATAATTTCAATATGCTCGTATAAAGTGAAATATGTCCTCCAAAACAATTTTTTTCAAGTTTTTGTGTAAAAATAAAAGAAATTGTTGCGAATAATAATATACAATAATGTAAATCCTTTTCTACATTAATTTTCTACTCCAGGATTCTGTAATGGATTATATTTTGAGAAAGCATATGGATATGAAATTTTACTTAATTAAAAACTATATCTACTTTATATCTGACGTGACTTGTTTTAAATGCAATTAATATATGTGATTTAACTATATTAAAATAAGTGAATTTAAAAATTACAGAACTTTGTAAAAGAAGATTTATTTTTAAAAAGTTAAACATTTAACAAGTCTAACATAACTTGTTTTGATAATAGAATTTTCAGTACCCCAAGTAATAAAACAAGTACTACTTTTTTTATTATATTTATGTACTCGTGAGTGTGTGTATGTGTGAGAGTAAATATATATATGTAATAACTTAAATTGATATCTACTCATAATTCGAATCTCTTTTATTTGTAACATCTAATTCATAAATCCTAATACTTTTTTTCGAAACGCATCTCAATTTATCTTTTTCTAAAGCATTAAAACATTTTGTTGGTATATTTATTACTGAATCTTTAGATCTTGAATTTTTTATAGATTTATTGGCGATTCCAAGAATTACAAGATCATTAATTGTTTTCATGCTCCTTTCTAACCGGAATTAATATTCTCTAAACTATGATGTCATTTCTATAAATAACTCCTTAATTCCTTCGCCTAAACACGTGACTGTATTTTTTATAATGCGTTTTTCCCTGTTCTTCCCTGTATATAAAAACTTGATCTTTGAATAATTCCCTCTCTTGTACTTTGGCACTGTACGAGAAGCACCCTCGAATAAATGATGTGATCACGTAAAAGCCTCTTTAATTTTTCGACCACGACCACTTAATCACTGCTAATCAAAATATAAGTTTTTTCGTGGGCAAATATATTACATATGTATATGTATATATAAATACCGAAGACTTTAGTATATATACTTTAGACCGAAAAATACTTATTAGTAAATGTGCAAGAATTTTTTAATTTAAGTGAAAATCTACGAGTATTAGGCAAAAATCATGGAAACTATTTTTTTTCTTGAAGATACCAGTCCGGTTGGAAAATGTGACATATACAGAAGAAAGTTCAAGACATGTGTGAATAATGAATAGCACTGAAATATCGTAACACACAAATTTATTACAGTAGTATATATTCAGGGTAATCACGGTGCAAAAGAAGGACAGCATAAAGTTGACATGACAAACCTGGGCTTATAGACCCTTAATGTAGTCTATGACCCTTAATGTAATCCATGACCTGCTCGATAACGGCACGTGCCATTCGGTCCGCACACTGACCGGTCGTCCCGAACGTTGCTCGTCACTGGTTGACACACGTCCGTTCTGAAACTTTCCTATCCACCGTGTTACTGTACGGTATGGTAGGACATTATTCCCAAGGGCTTCCACTAATTCACTGTGACATTCCATCGCATTTCTCACCCGGAGAACGGCTATTTTGATGTAAGCGCGCTGCTCAACACGGGTTACTCCCGTCTCATACGACACTCACCAACTGATTGATTTCACGGCCCTCGCTGCGCTACTAACAGCTATCACAGAGACATCTGAGGTTCTGCATACACGCTATGCCTTCAGAACTTCCACACGACACATATACGTTTGTGATCCGTTCACATATCTACAAAAAAAAAAAAATAGTTGCCATGACTTATGCCACAACCCTTGTACTAAATTATAATTATCATTTTATGGATTGACAAACTATGATGACTACTTTTGATGCTCCATAACGGTTAAAACACATTTGAAATTTTCGACCTAGTAATCAAGTAAGGGATGTAAGCATTAAGTAGTGTAGGTAACGGTTTTAACATCTATATTATCTTTCCTAAATTTGTTATTAACACAGGAATATTTATCAAGGTAAGTAGCTCTGAATTTGAAGTTTCAGACTTTAAGCTATTAAACAATGTACATTCTAATTCAGATAGTATTGATTTATTTTCCTAAAAGCAAGGGAAAAATTATTCTTTCGATTTCTTCTTGTCGTAGAAATAATTGAAACACAATCTTTGATTTCATTAGATATAAGAAAAAGAAGTTCTAATGCTCCCATTTGTGAAACTTTTATAGACATAAATGAATCGGATTTATTTCAATTGGTAATTTAAAGAAATGTTCACCTTTAGAAATCATCTAAAATGTCTATCTGATAGAAAACTACATCATCAAGATCACTCAGGAAGATAGAAGAAACTGGTTGAGAAAATAAAGTGAAATTAAGCCTTTCCCCATCATGTGGGCTAAATATCAATAAAAAATGTTATGTTTACATATCTCCGGACGAAAGTAACGCGTTAGAAAATCATTTTTTTTTTAAGTTAGAAGTCCTCCTTTGTAAGATCAGTGAACCTCTAGAGAAGCGCCACCTGTCTTGGGTGCAACGCGGGACATTTAGTAATTGACAAGACTGGGGAAGTACATCTGGTAGAATGCCTTCTCCACGATCTTCAGCTGATTGCTTGTGACTTGCAAAAGCAATCGCCTGCTCCGTCACTAACATCTGGCTCCACTATCACCTCTACGATGTGCCGAAATTGTACACCTCTCAGTACAAGTTTGCAGATGCCAGCGAAATGACCCCCGAGTTCCACAGACTGTTATAGGAAACGTCGGTAAAGATACTGAGAGAGAGAGTAATAAAAGAGTGTGTTGGACTTCCTGTTGATGGAAAAGGAAAAAAGTAGTACTAGATCGCGAGTAATACAAAATAGGGATAAGAGCAAAATAAAGTAAGATATAAATTGTTTATGTTTTATAATTTGCTACTTAACGATTTGTTTTAATAAGAAAGTCTTGTTAAATGTACAGCTAATGTGTTAAATTATTTGTGGGGGAAGAATATTTCAGTCGGGATTACCAACATCTAAAAAAATTGTTGAAATTTTCTTTCATCATGTCATTTGAAATATTGCATTATTCTTTTTTCAATCCAAATTTTCAGTATATTATGCGTTCTTATATTTTCGTCAGTATACTCGAATAAGTTTTATTTTA
This sequence comes from Trichonephila inaurata madagascariensis, assembly GCA_019973955.1. Classification (NCBI taxonomy): domain Eukaryota; kingdom Metazoa; phylum Arthropoda; class Arachnida; order Araneae; family Nephilidae; genus Trichonephila; species Trichonephila inaurata. The sequence continues at coordinate 676,192 of BMAV01008731.1, read as the reverse complement.
AAAACAACTCTAGAAAACGTCTACATAGAAAAGGCTATAGAATTAATTGTTTTTTTTTAAGCAACAGTAATAAACTTATTTACAGTAAAACCTAAATTTAATAAATCTGAGGAAATTGATATTACTGTAAATCTATTTGTAGTAGAAGTTTACAAGGAATGAAGCAGTTATTGAGAATGATTGGATAAATCTCGTGCTGCAACCGTATGAAAGAGTCCAGGATCAGGACAAGAGGAAAAAATGAAAGCAATAAATAGTAAATTAAGGTTATAACGTGTACTCAAAAATAACACCGGCGGCTAGCTCAAATAATTTTAATTGGTTATACTTTCTAATTGAGCACACAGTTACAAATACATAAAATAAAACCCAGTTAACCTTTATACAAATACTAAGGGGTTGGCGAGGGCAGACATTGGCATGTCCTTTCTTCACCGAGGAGGCAGGCTGACTCTCGCACGTCCTTCCTTCACCGAGATAGCAGTCAGACTCGTTACTCGTTCATACGCCAGGAGAGGCGCTCTATTACCATTCGTTACACTCCCCTCTGTTCCTAGGTATCGTCCTCTCGATGAGGAACCAGCAGAGTTGTCTTCTTCCTGGTCTTCCCTTTTTCTGAGAAGCATCACTGAGTGGCTTCCTTTGTCTATGCATGGACGAAGAGCAGATGTGAATGATAAGGTCCGAGAATCTCAAGTTGATTGTTTGGATTTGCCACTGTAAGTCGTCGGAGAGCGTTGAGTCACATAATATAAGGCCCATCTCTTTGGGCATGAATTTAGATGTCTTCTTGTGGGCAGCATTGCTGAGGGGATGAAGGGTTACCCAGACTTTATCACCTGGATGATACAAGGGACCAGGATGGTGTCTTTTATTATAGAAGGTCTTTTCGCTGATCTTGTTTCTCACCTCTTTCACGGACTTCAGAAGAGATTCTTACATCTTTTCAAATATGGGGTAATCTCTGGGACGAAATTTTCATTATCTATGATGGCTCGAAAGTCGTTGGTTACATCATCTATAGTTCTCATCTCTCGTCCAAACTGCAGATAAACAGCAGTTTTACCGGTGGTATCCCACTTGGCACTGTTCAGAGCAAAACGGATAGACGGCAACTTTTATCTTCCCATTCATCGTGTCGATTTTGAACTAAGATAGCAATTCTTGGTTTTAGGTCAAGGTTTTTCTTTCAACAGGATTTGCTTGAGGATGAACAGGAATAATGTCTTGATCTATGTTCAGTATGAAACAAAGTTGTTGCATGACGGCACCCACAAACTGAGAGCCATGGTCGCTAATTAATCTTCTGTAAGCTGTATCGTAATATAACTTCTTCCATTGTTGTAGCACATTCTCTAGCAGTGGCTTGAGTGGAGTATAAAAGCTCAACCTATCTTGTGCAACAGTCCTCAACAATAAATATCCACTTTCCGGATGGACTTTTCAGGCAAAGGTCCAAAGAGATCAATGGAAATTGTCTCAAAAACGTTGAGAATACACAGGTGTACGTAAGAATCCGAAGGCTTTTGTTTGATGGTTTGTAGCGATTGCATTCTGTGCAATTTTTACATAATCAGTGATGTAAGAACGCATACCTGTCCGCTAATAATACCGTTTGGAGATCTTTCAAACGTGTTCCATCGGCTCCATATTGACCTGCGTTCGGGGCATCATGGTGAATTTTTCAAAATGTCTTGTCTTTCGTGAATTGGCACAACCACTGGGCATCTTCACTTTCACAGAAGTAGTGGTGAGTAAAACGAATATAAGATTCCTTGATTCATGAGGTATCCTCTTTCTAACCAGTTGGCAAAATTTACAATCCTTTTCATTGTTTTCTTCTGGCAAAACATTCAATTATTTTCTTCAACTGTCATCCTTCAAGTGTTCTTGGCGAACTTCTTTAGGTGAGCGTGTGGGAAAATCGACGAAAACAGCAAGAATATCAGACTGCTTTTTCTTGCTCTGATGTGGGTCTAGACAATAAGTCCGCAATAAGATTTCAAAGATAATAACCATTTTAAAGGCTGGTGGTCAGAGGAGAGTCTAATAGTTTGTCCTTCAACGTGACTTAAATCTTTTTCAAGCGCCCACACAACTGCAAGAGCTTCTTTCTGTGGTAGAATACTTCTGCCTGAGGACGAAAGTAGTCGGTTTGCGTATTCTATTGAATGTTCCTCATCTTTTCTCCCTTGGAGTAAAACTGCTCCTGAGGGCCACGCTACTGGCATCTGTTCGATGGCAAATGGCTCGGTACCGTCAGCTGGCTAAGGACAGGAGGAGACGCTAGTTTTGATTTTTAGATCTCTGGAAAGCTTCTTCTTGTTCAGAGCCCCACTTCCACATTGCATTTTTCTCAGTTGGCCCGCTGTTAGTGGTTTTGCAATTTGAGAAAAGTTTGGAATGTATCGCCGATACCAGGAACAGGTTTGTACAAAGCTTTGCACTTGTTTAATAGAGGTTGGGGACGTCATATCTGCAATAGCAGCGGTCTTTTTGTGATCAACTGAGATGCCTTCCTTAGTAAACGTAATGTCCTAAGTATTTCACCTTTTTTACAACAGAAGTTGCACTTCTTCTCTATTTGCATTTAATTTAAACAATGAAAGACGCTTAAAAACTTTTACTCTAGGTCAGAAAAGATGTTTCTTGAAAAGTTGGAGACAATATTATGATATCACCTAGATATGACAGTGCCAGCACATTGTTTAACTAATCCTGAACGGAACTTGTCTATCAACCTTGGAAGGTTGCAGGTGCATTTCGTAATCCAAATGGTATATGAAAGGAAACTTATAAATACCAAAAAAGGGCATGTGAAAGCAGTTTTGTCTTTTAACTCTGCCGCCACTTTACTTGGTGGTATCCCTTCTGAACGCAAGTCAATAGTCGACATATAAGGTGTTGACTTAGCTTCGTTAAGCAAGTCATCCATCCGAGGCAAAGGATAACCATCTGGGATGGTTTGAGCGTTCAGCTTCCGGTAGTCTATGCAGAGACGCATGCTGCCATTTGGTTTTGGAATCTATGATGCCTTGCTGTAGCAGAGAATCTAGCTCTTTCTTCAACAGCTCTTTCTTGGCGGGATTCATTCGGTAGGGAGGCACTGAAATTGGTGGATTGTTTTCAGTGTTGATGCTATGTTCGATAAATGGAGTAGCTTCTCCCCCTACTTCGAAGATAGAGTGATGATTTTTAAGTAAGCTGTCCAGTTCCTCACGCTGAGAACCAAGGAGTTCTTGTCCTTCATCTTCCCGTAGTTGACAGTTATTTATCACCACAGGCCGTACATTAACAACAGAAGTACTCTTGATAAGGCGTCACGAAATTGCCGATTTTCGAATCGTCACAAAGTCCAACAGTTCTTTCGGAAATTCAGTACTATCCCAGCATTCTCAAGAAAGTCAACTCCAAGTAGAGTGGAGTTATTTTTGGCATCAGGCAATATTATAAAGGGGGTTTTAAACTTTCTGCCTTCCAGTAGGATGGTTTGAAAGGTACGTAGAACTTCTTTCTGGGTAACGAGTCCATCAGCAAAGGATAGAGATATGGACGTCTTCTCAAAAGCAGCTCCTTGTTGGAGAAGGATAGTGTAAAGAGTTGCTCCTGCAATCGAATGACTTGCACCACTATCCGCAAAATGCAGTTCGAAACTCCGTTTATGCTGATTCTGAGTGTACAGCATTTCTGTTCGAAGGAGAGAGACTGGTAACTTTCAGAATTCCAAAATGAGCTGATCACCCTTTGGAAGGATTTCGCAAATTGTGCATTTGACTTGATGTAGCCGGGCTTTCCACATCCATACAACAGGACAGAGGATTTCGGCTTTCAAATTGAGAATGTCCTCTAAATGATTTTTCTCTTTTGGTTCTTCCTTTGCCTTATCCACCGTTCTTAAAATTGATTTGCTTATTTTATTTTTTGAGGGGAAAAAAGCTCTTCTTACGTCTGGTAAAACTTTATGGTTCGACGTCTTACCTCGAGCAATTTCATAATCGTCTAATTTTTGTACTAACTCAGAGGAGCTTTTAATATCTCCCCAGATATCCATGAAGTGTTCTTTAACTTCCTTCGAAACTCTTTTCTTAAGCTGATCGGTAAGAACCAAATCCTTAAGAGAGTTAAAGTCTTTCACTTCTAGGCTATGTAGCCATCCTTCCAAATAAGTATTTAGCTCGTACGCGAAGTCCTTCCACAAAGCGTCGGGTTGTTTTTGATGAGTGCTGAACTTCCTACATCAGATGCTACTATTTTAGAAAATAGCGTGCGCAACACAAAAAATACTTAATATATATCATAGAATTTTCATATGCTTATGATTTTTAAAATTATGATTATATTTTAAACATTTTATACTTTTCTGAAGCCCCATTCTTTTATAAATAATGTGTAAAAGATTCGAATCATTAAATTTAATTTTACATGAATTATACCTGTTTGAAAATTGTTTATATTTTCAGACCTCTAGAAAAATTTAACACCCCTGAGACCCCTTATTTTAAGATAGGTAGAAAAATCAGAATTTTTCACAAATCTGGGTATAAGGTGTTAGATATTTATTTTTTCTGTGGCAGTAGCACTAGTGTTAGTGGAAGTAGCAGTCATGCTTAACTTCATGCGTTCTAGTTCTAAAATCAGTCCCTCTTGTTTTCGTTTGTAATCATTTTCCTCCTTTTCGTCACGTTCGGCCTGAACCCTAGTTTCAATAATTGTTTCTAAAAGGGTTTTAGTAAACTGTTCATCATAGTCTTTCGAAGTTAGGATTAAATTTTTAAAGTCTATTATTCTCATCATTTCTCCTATTTCGAGGCCTAATTCTGTAGCTAGTGTTTTTAAGTCATCTTTGCGCACTTTAGCAAGATACGCCATTGTTTTAACTTTAGAAAAAAAGGGTCAATAATAAATTCCGACAGCCACAAATTAAATGCAGTTAATTTAATTTTAAAATAGTTACCCTGCGACATAGCCATTCTATGATGACTATGTCTTTCCGGATCCGCGTAAGCTAGAGGTGTGGGATTATCAAAATGATGAGACATATTGGTTCTTAATACAACTTTTATTAAGAATAACTTATATTACTTAATTCTAATTGACAACTTTCTTAAAGTGAGAGTTAACACCCAATTAAACCTTGTATTCAAGTCAGATCACGCAACTAGATCATTTATCTTAATTATAATAAATAAACCGATTCATCTAACTTCCTATACAAAATATTACCTTTTGCAGATCTCCTTCCTTCAGTGATTGAGTGAATACCTATAACTTAATTTTAACTACGAAGATTCAGACTTCTTTATAATGAACGTAATCTTCTTTCAGAGATATAAGACATCTAACTCGTGATCAGAATGATTCCACACTAAGTTATCTCTAAACTTGCCGCTCTTTATCATCAAAGCTTCTATCCTTTTAAAGTATATCTCATTTACATATTATATTCGTTTGTCTTCTTGGTATTGGGTTGGAAAGGTTTTGCCATTAATCGTGGCCGTCAAAGAACATAGGAGTTATGTTAGCAGAAGGACGCGAGAGACCTCACAACCCTTTATAATTGAGCATCAACTAGTCATTAGAAGAACAAGAATTGGATATTCGCACACAATACTATTCAAAAATATCTTATAAATGTCTTACAGGAAACAAAATCTAAAGTTTGAAAGCAAAATGAAAATTCAAGTAAAAAGAAATTCTGATGAACTTAGTCAAAACAACATAAAAATTAATCCTTTGAAGGAATAAAAATACTGCTTAAAAATGTTGTAGATATTTTGCAGAAGGCAAAATCTTAGCTTTGAAAATAAAAATAATTCACATATAAAAGAAATTCTGATGAAATTCAAAATCGAAACAAAACCTATGAAAGAATCTTTTGAAGGAATAAAAATACTTTTCTATAATACCTTTTTTTTAACAAAACATAATAACAATTTCTTTCTTTTAAATTCACAAAAATCTAATATGTGATCAAAATTCTTCAATATAGTTAGAAATAAAACACAGTAAATAACACTTAAATTCAATAAGAAAGAGGTACTAAACAGGAAATATCAATCTCAGTGACACTCTTGCGTCATAAGTGAATTAATGAGTCAACAGAAAAAGTGAAAAATATCCATGATTAATAAATTTTACAGAACAAACAGTGAGTGCTGTATTCTGAGTTCCAAGTAAAATGAACAAGAAAAAAAAGAACATATGATTTTCACCAGGCAAGGGGTGAGAGACAGAAAATCGGGAGGGGGGAAACCCTTAGTAACAAAACGAATAGTTTTTAAAGAAAACAGGCAGTGAAAACTCAAGGTCAGAAGTGGGGGTAAAAATACCCACACAAACAATTACACTAATAGTCATAAATCATAGACAGGGACAAAAATTGAACAAAAGTAGAAAGAGTTTTCTTACTAGAGAAAAGAATTACACAAAGAAACTAGACAAAAATAAATCATGGTTATTATATATATACCATAAAATACAAATACACAAGTAAAATTCAACAAAAAGTCAAAATGAATAAGAAAACAAAATGAAAGAAACTTATCTGACGCGCGATCCGTGAAAACGAATGCAATCCAAAATTTCTAATTTCCCGGTAGGAAATAAACAATCCAACTTCGTAGCTGGCAGCTACAACTTCAGAAAATACTTTTAGGAATTCTTTATGAACTTGCAGTTCAGAATATTGAGGATAATTTCGTTAGACTAGCTGGACTATTAACTGACTATTTGGCCACTCGCTGGGCGCCATTTTATAACGTGTACTCAAAAATAACACCGGCGGCTAGCTCAAATAATTTTAATTGGTTATATTTTCTAATTGAGCACACAGTTGCAAATACATAAAATAAAACCCAGTTAACCTTTATACAAATACTAAGGGGTTGGCGAGGGCAGACATTGGCATGTCCTTTCTTCACGGAGGAGGCAGGCTGACTCTCGCACGTCTTTCCTTCACCGAGATAGCAGTCAGACTCGTTACCTGTTAATACGGCCAGGAGAGGGCGCTCTATTACCATTCGTTACAAGGTTACAATTTACTACACAGAATGATTTAATTATTTATTTGATAAAGGAATGTGTAGATCCCATCTATAATTTCTCAACATACCTTAGAACCAGAAAACCTCAAAAGAGATAATTTTATAAATGTGTATTCTTTCAATTTTATGAAATTTTTGAACTTTTTCCTCGCGAACGTATCTTTTACCTTAAAACATAATGATGGAACTTAGAGGAAATGCAATGGTGTGACTAATTAGGAAAGTAATGTATTTCGGTTATTTAAAACATTCGTATAAATATGTACTTCATACGAATAGACAAAGAGTTTTAACGGAATCCTTCTAAAAATATAAACAATGAATTGGAATATGTGTGATTCGTATGCAAGTTCTCTCTCTTCCTTTTTTTTTTTTTTTACTTCAAACGTATTTTTTTAAAAGTTAAAAAAAGTAATTTTTCACACGCAATTTGCTTGCAAGAAAGAGATTAGGGAAAAATTTGTATTAAAAAAAAGTTTCTACCATTACTTAACTAAAATAAGGAGAAAAATAGTTCAATATTATTTTTGTTTTCATTTTTCATAGATAAAAATTCATTAAGAATAACTAACAATAGATGGTTCAAATGGTATTACTTAATGTCTAAAAATCTATATTCCATTTAAATTTCCACAGTGCTTGCAAATAGGTTTTTGAAATCCCTTTTTCTCAGATTCCACGGATATATACAAGAAGTCTGTTATTATGGGTAAGTAATTAGCTACATAATAACAGTAACACGTGAAAAGGCTAGTATGAAATAAAACAGGGTGCTTCATAAAATTTAGATTTATAATTCTGAAATTACATCATATTATCTCATTTGTAAGGGTTCTACATAAACTGATTCTTTCTCGGAAGCGCAAATTTCTGGTGTAAACAAATGCAGACTTTTTTTCAGTACTATGCAATAAAACTGAAAGCAGAAAATCAAATTAATTCAAGGTATATTTCTGAAAGGTTTTTGTCAAAAAAAAAAAAGAAATCTCATTTATGTAAGAAAATTATATGAGTGCGTAATATTTTTGATTAATCTTCACACAAAATGGGCTGATTTTAATGTTCACAAAATAGTTCATTAATTGTAAATAAATTTTTAAAAAATAACGAATGCTTATACGTTATCTTATATGCATATATGTCGCAGGGAAATGACGAAATTAGGAATTTCATCAAATCCTTTAGGGATATGACCAATTGACGGGAGATGTTAAAATAACGTCTTTTCAAGGTCATTTTCCTGATGAAAGTAAGTGATTTTATCAAATCCCTGAACTGTTTCAGTGAAATGATGAACTAGTCAGGATTTGCATTGGCAAAATGCTGTCTGGGGGGCGGCGACCCCCGGAGGGGCTCAAGTCCTTGTACTTCCTAACCAAACAGGCAGTACTATCGATCTTCCAAATATCAACCCCATATCTTTAAAAAAATGGCACCATAGAATTAACATAGGGATTGATATTTTAGTGTGTAAGTAACCGAGAAGAAAGATGTTACACATCAAAAAATAACAGCCTAATTTTCTAATTAGTTGTAAATCAGTTTCGAATAAATACACTGCTGGCCACCGTAAATGCAACACCCTGAAGGAAGCATGCAAATAACATGAAATTTATAACATGCATTAGTGGAGGTGAGATATGCAAATGATTAGAATTGCAGCGCAGACACACATCACGCGCGCCTGTGGCTCCACCTCAAAGCGCTATTTAAGGCTTGGAGATTTCGATAATTTCAAGTTCCGCAATTGTGTTTTTCTTGTGGTTATTTCAAAAACCGATCAGTTATGTCTCGTAGAAAACAACGATCAGCTTTTGATCAAGTATCCGAGTTCGACAGAGGAAGGATAGTGGCCTACCGAGATTGTGGATTATCTTTCAGGGAAATCGGTAATCGTGTTGATCGAAACCAAACAACTGCAATGCGGATATGTGACCGTTGGAAGCAGGAGGGTACGACGGACCAACGTGGTCGATGGCATCCACCTCAGTGCACCACTTTACGTAAGGACAGACAAATTGTGCGCATGACAGTGACGGATCGCTCAGTCAGATCACGAACCATAGCACAGCACATTGAGTCTGTAACGCATCATTCAGTGTCTGCGCGTACCATTCGACGCCGTTTACAGCAGAGTGGTCTGTCCGCAAGACCTCCATTGCTTGGTCTACCCTCTTCTACCGTCCCCGCCACCAATGGTGCGAGGAAAGAAGGATGTGGGCAGAAGAATGGAATGAAGTTGTCTTTACTGACGAGTCACGCATCTATCTGCAACACCACGATGATCGGATTCGAGTCTAGAGACACCGTGGGGAGAGGATGCTGAACAGCTGCGTTATGCACCGCCACACTGGTCCTGCACCGGGTATTATGGTATGGGGCGGTATTGGATATCACTCTCGCACTCCTCTAGTACGCATTGCCGGTACTTTAAACAGCCAGCGCTACATCTCTGAGGTGTTGGAGCCAGTTGTCCTTCCTTACCTTCAGGGCTTGGCCACAGCCATATTTCAACAGGATAATGCGTGACCACACGTGGCATGCATTGTGTCCAAAGATTCTTCGTCAATCACCAGAATGAATTGCTTCCCTGGCCGGCTCGCTCTCCGGATCTTTCACCGATTGAAAACATGTGGTCTATGGTTTCTCAATGCTTGACCCATATTACACCCCCAGCTGCCACACCAGATCAACTTTGGCAACGTGTGGAAGCTGCTTGGTCTGCTGTACCGCAAGAGCACATCCAAAGTGTCTATGAATCAATACCGAGGCGTGTGGCAGCGGTGATCTCCAACAATGGTGGCTACTTTGGCTACTGATTCTGGCAGGAACCACACTTCCCAGAAGTCTATAAATTTAATCATTTGATACTTGGTCAACATGTTATCCACAAAATAAATTTTGTTGTGCTATCTCTTGTCTTTCTTGGTGTTGCATTTACGGTGGCCATCAGTGTAATTTGTATTTCATTAACTATTGTTGTATTACTTACTTCTACGTTTAATAATGCACTATATTTGTTAAATAAACACTTTTAAACTCTTGAAAATATTATTTCATCATTTCACTGAAACAGATCAGGGATTTGTTTAAATCCCTTACTTTTATCAGGGAAATGACCTTGAAGAGACGTTATTTCAATATCTCCCGTCAATTGATCATATCCCTTAGGGACTTGATGAAATTCCTAATTTCACCATTTTCCGGCGACGTATATATATATATATATATATACCAGGTGTATGCGTAAGTATTTTCCGGTTTAAATAAGAGATAGCGCCAGCGAAAAGTATGCTGCGTATTAATTTGACACCTACGTAATTTTGTTCGTCTGACATTAAACTACAAACACTAACAAGTTGAAACCGCCAAAAACTAACGTTTTATAGTTCAGTAGTCATGTCGAATTTTGTGCCTGAAAAAGAACATTTGAGGTACGCATTGCTATTCTTATTTAATAAAAAAAAGGCAGTGTTCAAAGTCATCGTTTGCTGATAGAAACCTATGGTGAACACTCTCCTTCGATTAGGACATGTGAGACATGGTTTCGGCAATTTAGGAGTTGTGATTTCAATGTGAAAGACATAGAGCTCTGGTAGGCCACAAAAGTGTAAAAACGAGCAATTACAGGAGTTATTGGATGATGACCCAACTCAAACTCAACTTGAGTGAGCGTCAAATGGAAAATCGAAAAGTCACTTGTGAAATCTTGCTTCAACGCCTTGAAAGAAACTCATTTTTCTATGGAATTGTGACGGGTGACGAAAAATGGATTTATTATGAAAACCCGAAGTGGAAAAAATACCGGTGGTCTTTCTACACCAAGGCCAAATCGCTTCGGCCAGAAGACCATGTTTTGTGTCTGGAGGGACCAGAGCGGTATTGTGTGTTATGAACTCTTGTAGCCCGACGAAATCACGCATTGATCAAAAGATGACCAGAATGGGCTAAAATTTTTGGGGCTAAAGCGATTTTCTTACACGGCAATACACCGTCTCACACAGCAAAACCAGTGAAAGAAATCGCTTGGATGGGAGATCCGTCCGCACTCCTTAGAGCCATTTGCCTTTGAGCCTTTTCGCATCAATGGGGCACACGCTCTCAGAGCAGCAATTTCGAAGAAGTTGGAAAATGGCTTGTCGAATGGTTTGCCACAAAAGACAAGCAGTTTTTCAGGCATAGCATTCATAAATTTCCTAAAAGATGGGCTAAATGTGTAAAAGCTGATGGCCAATATTTTGAATGAAAAAAATTAATTTCCCTTGGAAATTACGTGTTTTCATTACCAAAAAAACGGGAAAAAAACTTATGCATACACCTGGTATCTAAACAACTTCTTTTGTAATGGTCCTGGCCTTCAGGAATCGTTCATAAATAATTACTAGCTACCAGCCTAACGGGAATCTATCGAACGATATTATTGCTCCAATAAAAAAGCTCCATCCACGGAGGTCATGTGAGATGTACTTCCGTTTGCCGCTTAGCATAGAAACCGGGGTTCTGGAAAATTCGCCCTCTTTGTCTTCGTTATGAAGCTGCAGCCCGTTTTGGTCTCTGTGTCTTTGTTGTGTCGTCTATTTCTATGTTTCGAGGTGTTTAATGAACAGTAAACCAGATTACTTCTCAAGAAGACTGCCTCGTCAATAACATCAGTGCAACAAAGCAACATCAATAATAATTCCACATGACATCAACCATCTAAATAATGATCATAGTTACAGTAATTATTACCAATGGCCCCGATTATGTCATATATATATATATTAACACCTTTTCTCAAACATTTTAAAGCCAAAAACAGAAAACAGATTTTGTTCTTGTTATTGGTGTTTGTTTTTCTATTCAGATTTAAAATTTAATCACTTGGAGTATAAATAGGTTAAATAAATACTTTTTTTTCTTTTTTGGAAAGGCATCTGACTAGGTTGAAAGAAAATTTTTTTCAAAAATAGATTTTCAGAAGAATTTTATTGCTTTAAAGAACATAAATAGGTTTAAAGAGTCATACTTATTAAATGTTTTTTGTTACTTATGCCACCTGATCGACAGTAACATCAGATCAAGGTCCATGAAATTCATCACGGCGAAGGGCTAGATTCTTACGCTTGTCGTTAGGTTTGAGCACCATGCAGGTGAAAGTACGATTTTGCTCGGTTCCACCCCAATTCTGAGGGAGAACACCCCTAAGGGTGATCAGGGGCCTCCCACCTCTCTTCCCCTTCCACCAACCTCACGAGAGGACTTGCGGCTCGACTGCTATTTAGAGTACCCCCCTGCCACGAAGGCACTATCCATTTACAAATATCCATGCCTTCTCCAGTATTCGAAACTAGATTCTGCGGCACCGCAGTCAGTTTTACTAACCATAATACTGGATAGGGGCCTATAATTATTAAATAAATAACATATAATTATAAAAAGATATTTTTTTTTATAAAATTTTAGCAAAACTTTCTCTATTAAGAAAAATAGCATAAATAAAAATATATTGGACATAATGTAATTTTAATTGCATTGATTTACTTCTTGATCCATCTGAAGTATCACAAACCGCAAGGTAAAAAATATTTTATAAGCATTTAAATTTAACGTTAATGAGATTTTTCGTCAAAACTACTTTATGCTCTAAGCTAAAAAAGAGTGTAAAATGTTATTAAATGTAACTATCCTAAAACTTGCGATTTTTTTCATTGTGAAAGGCTCACAACTTAAATTCTACGCATTTTATTAAATTGTTTTGGAGACATCCCCTTTTTCGAAAACAAATTATCGTGAAAATTTCATTCTTCAAAAAATACAGCTAAAAATATTCTGATAAGTTACATATAAAGTAAATATTAAAAAAAAACTTAAAATTCTCCAGTTTTATATATTAATTTCTTCTTTTTCAATACTTGTACTTCTTTTTCTTCTTACTAATAGCACTAACACCTAAAAATTACCTTTTCAACCTAGTTAGGACCAGAGCATTATAAATTAATCAAGAGGGACATCTATAGAAAACAAAAATTCATGCATGCAATTTACTTGCATTAAAAACGAAAGGCGAATACTATCATAGGAATTGAATGATTTGTTCGGGAAATACAGATACTAGAGTAAAAAAGAAATTTCAATTCTACTCTGACCCCGAAGCAAGCTTTTATCTGGCTGAGCATTGACTCGCAGAGTTGGCGGATATCTTCCTGCAGGATTGCTTGCCCTACGCTTTCCAAATGCCTATTAGATTGGCGCTGTCTATAGATGCTAGGACTCGTCAAAGCTCCCGCGTGCTCTATTGGGAAGAGTTTGGGGGATGATGAAGGAAATGTTGCAAAAGTATACAGACAAGAATAGAAAGGCGTGCCACCGGAATTATCCCGTTGAAGTACATTCCCAGGGAATCTTGAAAGGAAGGGCAACACTACTGAGTGTAGAATCTCGTCAACGATGTGCTGTAAGGGATTTTCGGATGACAACCCAAAGCGTCCGGCAATCAAATGAAATAGTCCTTGATACTATGGCTGCTGACTATGTGGCGGTCAGGTAAATATCCCAACACTTTCCTTCACATCTCAAGAGACGACTTCACTCGGCACCGGGTTCAATTCTTAGCAGGATCCGTCTCTCAAATCAACTCTATTTCAGATTCCAGGTCGAATACACTATTGAAAATACACCTGAAGGCCTGCAATGGTGAGAGACAGTCACCGCAGCCCTCGTTCTCTGAATCACTTAGCGATTATCTTTAAAGTCATATCACTGGTGTAATGTTCAAACTTCGGATCGTTGATAAGTACGCATAAGGGTCAGAGGCGGATTAAACGGCTGGCGGCCGCCAGGGACTTCCAGTGCCAGTAGGGGCCCAAGCTTGATGGGTTCCAGTTATAAATTCAACGTGCAACAAAAAGATCTTGAGCCGATATTGCAACCCCGATAATTTCCACGGATTTGAGACCTGTAGCAGCCCTAGCCATCTTTTTTCCGTATATGTGCATTGTTGCAATCTGTATAAAAGTGTTACACGTGTTTTTTGCACAAATTTCATTTTGAACAAGCGAATACTATTCAAGTCAGTTTTTGTTCACAGACGTGCTTAGTTACTGTAGGATACATCTTATACTAATGGAAAAAAATCCCAACACCGAGAAAAACTAATCGTAGACTAATGAAATTTCAGCAATATATTTGTCTAGGTAACATGTTTAATTGATTTAAGTTTTAAGATCACAGGTTAGTGTAAACGCGAAAAGAGCCGTTTCAAATGTGAAATGATGGTACATTAAAAATAGGTGTAACCACTAATATTTTAAATGCAAGCAAGCAAACGTGCATCCAATATACCGCACATGTACTGGATATCAGTTTGTGGGGTGGAATTGCATGCCTGTTGTTAATATAAGGTTGTTTAATTCTGGTTTCGGATGACACTGACATTGTCATCCAGTGATCTCCCATTCGTTCTCGATTGGAGTAAGATCTGGTGATCTATCAGGCCAAGGTAACACGTTGACACTATAAAACATGTTGGGTTACAATAGGGTGTGAGGGAACACGTTATTTTGTTGGAAAAATCCCTCGAATGATGTTTATAAATGGCAGTGCAACAGTTTGAATCACCAGAATGACGTACAAATTTGAAGTCAGGGTGTGTGAATTAACCTCGAGAGTGCTCTTCCAATCAAAGAAAATTCCTCGTACCAGACCATAACTCTAGGGGCTGGCCTAGTGTGTCTACTCCACAAAATGGTTGTTTGCAGGCGCTGACCTGGGCTTCTTCACATCAATATACAGTCATCACTGGAACCAAGACAGAAACAGCTTTGATCGAATAACACAACACATAGCCACACCACTTTCCAATGACTTCTAGAGTGCCATTACTTAAATTGAAGATTTCAGTGATTTGGAGCTAATGGTATGAACGCTACTGGGCGTCTGGTTGGGAGTTATTTCCCAAACAATTGATTTGTTACAGTTCACTCTGGTACCGAAAGAAAAAATGTAATTTCTGCTGTAATACACTATGATGTTTCCCAGCCTTGTGGTGAATACGACGTTCTTTTACGTCAGCTGTGACCCGTGAATGTGGTTGGACCATAATTTTCTTGAGATAGTGCTTTCCTGGGACCACTGCTGATAAAAATCATGCACAGTGGATACATTCCTACCAAGTTTTTATGCAATATTGTGGAAAGAAATTTGAATTTTTTTTAGCTCTATTATACTACCTCGTTCAAACTCAGCGATCTGTTCCTAATGGCTTCTTCGTTTTCTTAAAGTCATTCTGGACTACTATCAACTTACACTGTCAAATCTCAACGATAAATAACGCTCACTAACTTTATAGTGTGTATTTATAGTTCACCTGATTCACATGTTCAAAGTGGTGCTACTAGCATTCTCTTCTGCGCTTAACGAGGAATTTCAATCTCAGTCATTTTTCAGAAGTATAAACATACCTACCAAATTTCGTTCATCTAGCATAACTCCTTCTTGGGGATGGGATTTTTATTTCCATCCTCATATTTTACTAATGGAGACAAATTACACAAAATGAAGTTACGCAATAAAAGATA
This sequence comes from Trichonephila inaurata madagascariensis, assembly GCA_019973955.1. Taxonomy (NCBI): domain Eukaryota; kingdom Metazoa; phylum Arthropoda; class Arachnida; order Araneae; family Nephilidae; genus Trichonephila; species Trichonephila inaurata. The sequence continues at coordinate 660,591 of BMAV01008731.1, read as the reverse complement.
TGCCTAGTTTAAAACAAACTACTTCAAGCTAGTTGAATTAGACCTCAATAGCAAGATAAAGACTAATAAAAGCGGTCCTGGCTGAAATCTGTTATACGAGTGAGGAGAAAAATAGCACAAACTGGGGGAAACTTTACTTTTTTGAAACAAATATGAAACTTCCCTAATGACCCTGGATTGGACCCCAGAGCTGCTGCGAATCATTGGAATCCGTTGAGTGTGAAAAAAAGGGACCTAGTCTACTAAAATCTCTAGAAAATTAAATCCAAAATTGCAGAAATGAATTGGAAAATTGAAACAAGGAGCAACTGATTTATCAGGGCTCTCCTTTGAAGAAGAAACTGGACGAGCTTGCAAGCAACAAAAGAGAAAAATTATTTTCGGTGAAAGTAAAGAAGTCAGTTATGAATTTTTGAAAGAAGGGAAAATTTCACAGGGAATACATTTTATGTCATGCGCTAGGGCAAGAGGAAAAATATCCTGAAGTACTGAGATTTATGAAACAGCTACAAAACACTTAACTGAATTTTTTGAAGATAGATTATAACCTGAATTAGGTACTACTACCTGAATTATTATTACCTGAATTAGGTACTACTACCTGAATTATCATTACCTGAATTAGGTACTACTACCTGAATTATCATTACCTGAATTAGGTACTACTACCTGAATTATTGTTACCTGAATTAAGTACAAAAACTAAAGGAAACTTAAAAAGAGGATATTGAATCTTTTAGTTTTGACGATATGAATTGGATTAGTTTTTACTATTTTTAAAAGAAAACAAAGATAGAGCAAGATACAACGAAACCCCCACTTAGAGTTTATCGAGTTGCAAGAGAGATCCTAATGTAGAGATATTTTTGAAAATATTTTTAACAATAACGATATCTAATGCATCATGTGAGAGAGATTTTTCAGTTTTAAAGCGAATAAAAAAAATTATTTAAGTAGTATTATGGAAGAGAAGACAAATTGAACCACGTCGCCATATTATATATGGAACACACAAGATGTTTTGGACAAAATAGATACGGCAAAAATAATTAATGAATTTGCCAAAGAGAAATCAAGATGTAAAGTTGTATAGCAAAATTGTAAGCTCTTTAGTAAGTTTTTTTTTTTTTTTAATTTTTTTAAATACAGTTAAGATTTTTCTTTAGCACTGTGTTGAGTTTTATTATAAGCAATACATTCTACTTAGAGAATTTAAGGTCAGCGAATCTTTTCACTATTTAATTTTTCGACTCTTGAGCCCATGGACCTCCAACAAGCTTAATCCGCCTCTGAAAAGGGTGTAAATGCTAATTGGATGATTACTCTGTTTACAGGTTCAGTCGTCGCTTTCAGTTGATTGCTACCTTCTAGACGCTCTGTACGGCCATGGTTCACAAACTCGTATATCGTTGAATGGTAGCACCTCTCTGACCCAAATGTCAAGCAAACCTGCGATTTCACCATCCTACTTCCATTATCAATTAAACATCCCTTCTCAAATGATACATCTGCTCATACAGTTCATGAATCTATCTAACCAGGCATTGGTCCATGTGGGTCGATGAAACCACGTTCGTATGCATATATCTTAGGAATGGAATGTCCTCTGTTTTAATCTCCATTCGCGAGTATTCCTTTGCAATGTGCTGTTGCTCTAGCTAGTAAGTCGTATAGTGTATTAAAAAATAATAATTTTCACATAATCTATCGTACGGTATGTGCATACGCAATTTTGTCCTATTCGGATAATTCCTTCTTAATGCGTCGTTTTTTATGTTATAGAATTTTTATCTCACAGAATTATGTTTTCTTAAAATTTATTTAAAAGAATTGAAGAGTGATTCCCGACATAAGCTGAGCACATTTCTTTCGTAATTAAATATGCTTTATTATTGATTCTGACATTACTCATTGTATTTCTTTCTGTTTAAATCAATCCATTTTTTTTTCATGTTTAAAATATATTCCACGGCTCATTTTCAGTAATTTAACGCTAAATGGCTAATGCTTCGTTTCTCTCACACACACACATATATATATACAGAAGATCATTCACACTTTATGGAAACAATTTTGGTGTGTATACATATACCGTAAAATCCGGCGTATAACGCGCACCCATTCTTTCAAGCTGCATTTTTTAATTTTCAGGTATGTTCGCCGTATAGCACGCACCTCACTTTTTAAGAAGATATCTGAATTTTTAGTATATAGCTTATGTGTTTTGAAGTCATTTATTCGAGATATTATGCCAGACTTTTGAAATAATAGTATATTTCGAGAACCAAAACTCCTTTAGTTCATAAGGTATATCATTTCTTTTAAATAAATAATATTTGGATATGTGTAAAAGTAAGGATCTTTTTTATGCTCATCTCTTTTGCTATTTTTTAAGCTATCGATTTTATACTCGGCGTATAACGCGCACCCTTATATTTCGATTTAATTTTGTGTGTTCAAAGGGCGCGTTATACGCCAGATTTTACGGTATATATATATATACCAGTATATATACATACATACGTATATATATATACCAATATACATACATATATATACCAATATATATATATACACACACATATATATATACCAATATATATACATACATACACACACATATATATATACCAATATATATACATACATACATATACATATATATATATATATATATATACCAATATATATAGGCTTATTCTCTACAAACAAGATATAACGTCCAACAATCGCATTCGAAAAACACATAGACAGTAGGAAAATCACAAAATGAAGGACATATCAGTAACCGAGATTAAAAATTATAAAATGGATGCTACAGTATTATAAATATTGCTGACTTAGGACAGCTAATATATAAAATAATTTATATAAAAGTGGGTTTGAACATGTTTTTTGGCCAGCCAACCTTCCCCCTTTATGTAAATAATACTGAGCAAAAAAAAACCTATTGAAAGTAATGGATAGGAATATCTAAATCCATTACAAGATAGAGGTAACTTACCTAAAAATTGCACTTAAAAATGCAAAGCCCGCTCTAAATCTGAGTGCAATAAATAATTTGTTGCCAGATCTGGCCCCTAATGCAGATTTAAATCATGTGAATGGCTGAACTGTAGCACTTAACAAAAGTATAAAAAGAATGGAAATAAAAATTAATAAGAGTTTCAAATTATAGCATAACTTTAATAACACTAGAGTAAATATGAATAAAATAATAATAAGTAATTTTATCTAATATTAGAATATGGAGATAACTATAACTATGAAATATTTAAGTTTATAGTAATAAACTATTATCAATCTCAAAATTTTTAATCCTTACTATTTTGAATAGCTTTATTCATATAACTATTAATAAAATTAATTGGGTATTTCTGATTTAAGCAATATTTAGTAAAATGTTTATAGTTATTTATTATTTCTGATTTTTTGACACCAGAAATTTATTACGTTGTATATAATTAATAACAATATTTCTGAATATAAAAACATGTACATTACTCTCCCAATGAGGAACTTTTATAAAATTAAAATTAAATTCTTCCCTTTTATCATAAATATTAGAAACTATTACATTATCTTTTAATTTGATATGTATGTCAAGAAAATTTGCTTCATTGTTAATACTATTTGTCTGTATTAAATTAAGATATTGTGGATAAAAATTAATGTTAGGTATAAAATTGGCTTGTTTGCCAAAAATGATTATGTAATCTATATAACGATAAATATAATACTTAGAATTAATAATGTAACTACTTTCAAAATAATGTAAGTATAAATTGGCAAGACAGCTGCTCGCAGGGCCACCTTGTGGCAAACCTTTAATCTGCAGATAAGAGTTACCTTTATGATTTATGTAGTTCTCTTTAAGTACAAACCTAAGTAGTGAACCAAATCTATCATAATTAACATATTATTAAATAAATTATCTTTATATAAATTTACAAGTATATTAATCAAATCATCAATATTAATAGAGTTAAAAAGATCTTCAAAATCTAAACTATAGACTGAATAAATCTTTTTATCTTTCATTTGTTCAATAAGTGATTTACTATTTTTAAGAATGTCTGTGTGGATTTAAGATTATTTATTGTATCATGTAATATTTCATGGAGAATTTTGCCTGTTTTGCTGATATATGTATTAAAACCATTTGTAACTGTCCTAAATTTTGAGTGGGTCCTTATGAAATTTGGGAGTAAGAAATATATGTGGAAATATGAAAAGCCAAAATTAGATTATTTATTTCTCTATCAGAAACAGAAGACTTAATCAAAGCTGTATTATTATCGAAATAATTGATGATCATTAAATTATAATAGTATTTACATATGAAGGCAAATTTTCCTGGCACTTTTTCAACATAAACTATAATAAATTTATTTTGCAAATTTTTAATCTGATTTTTAATATTATTAAAAAAGATTTTATTATCTGTACCAAAGTTATATTTATTAAGCTGCTGTGTAATATTACCTTTGAATTCTGTGAATGCGTCTATAGGCATACTATATTTAATAGCTATTTTGTATATAAATTGCTCAATATCATTATATAACTGATTTTTTATAATTTTATTATTATTTGAAATCATTAATCTAAAACCAGTACCTTTATTCATTATGTTTCTAAGATTATTGTCTTTTACAATATTGAGGTCACCAGCAACAACATGCTTGTGATGTTCATCTATGAATTCTTTAAATTCACTATATTTACATATTAAGTTACCTTGCTTTAAAGGCACATTATAGTTAAAAATTGATCTACCTATTTTTTATTGTATTTAAAAGCTTTTTTAATAGTAATATTTTGTATTAGGAAAGATGACATGTGTTTTTTAAAAATGTCAGAAAAATTAATATTATCATATGATTTATTCACATATAAAAGTGTACAATATTCTATTTGATAATCCTTATTTACATTAACTTTTATGTTATGTTTATGTTTCAAAAATTTGTGAATGTCCTTAATAATATGCAAAGCATGGCAATCATTAATTTTACGTAAAATTAATACATCTTCTGTAATACATAATTCTGTCTTACCGAGTCCAAACATAAAAGATTTAATGTGTTTTATGTTAAAATTGTTATCAAAGCTATTACAAATATCTATAATACTATCTGAAAGGACTTTTTGGTCTCTACTTAATCTTTTAGTTCTAGCCCCTCTACCAATATATATACATACACATATATATATATATACCAATATATACAACCTTTGACAATAAAGCTCGGTGAATGAAATCAGAACGGCTGATCTAGCAACACTGGCTAAACAAAACGCTGAACATACGTAGCTATAGGTGTTGAACTTCTAACCCCACCGTTGTTCAGTTTAGCGTCATTTGTGTTCCGTGTCAGACTTGTTTTACAAAATGCTTGTTTAGTGCCTTGGTTAACTGAGAACAGGAAAATGAAGGAACAAAAGATATATTTAAAGTTTTGTTTTAAGCTTAGCAAGACACCGAGAGAAACGATACTGATGCTGATACGTGTTTATGAAGATCAAGCACTGTCCATGAACGGATACCCCGTTTTCGAAAAGCCCGGGAAAGTGTTTCTAACAGCCCCCGTAGTGAAAGACCGGTGACCTCCGTCGATGACGAAAACATTGAGAAAGTAAGTAAATTAATCACGAAATATCGTCGATTAACTGTGCGCATGATAGCTGGACGATGAATGCTGCAAGGTACATTGAAATTTTGAACCGTTTCATGAAACGTCTACGCAGGGTACGACCCCAGTACGCCCAACAAGGTTCATGGTTTCCTTGTTCACGACAATGCTCTCCCTCACACAGCCAGTACCGTCAAACGTTCCTAGCAAAAAAAAAGGGGGGTGCAAATTGAACATCCACCATTCAATAATAGATCCCCAGATATCAATCCTCCAGACTTCTTCCTATTACCACAACTCAAACTCGCTTGTAAAGGAAAGATATTTGACGTTATTCCAGACATTCAACGAAACGTGACGAGGCTTTTGAACTCCATCCCCAAAGAAGACCTCTTGCAAAGTTTCCAGGAGCAGATCTCAACGATGCATAGTTATGGGAGGCAGGGCTGGACCATAACCTTTGGGGCCCTGGGCTAACAATATATGGGGCCCCTTAAATAATTAAAATTTTTGCCATTTTCTTAAAAAAAAATTTGTGCGGGAAAATTTAAAATATATGAAACTTAGGGCTTGTTTTATTTTATACAATCTAAATACGTTATAAACACTTACATAATTTACAAAAAAAAAACTTTTCTACACTTTTGTGCGGCAAATTCTTTTATTTGCTCATCATATTTTAAGTCTTTGGTGAGATCAGTATTAATAGAAAAAAGTGATAAATAATTAAGCCTTGTATTTGTCATTGCTGTCCTATATTTGTTTTCTATATAGGACATTTTAGAGAATGCACGCTCCGCTTCACAACTAGTAATAGAGAGTGTTAGAAAAATCTTTAAAATGGTATACAAATTTGGAAAAACGTCAACAAGTTTCTTTTCAAAAATTAAATTGAACATATCACTACAAGTATAGGACTCTAGCTCTGTTTTTTTTATTTTTTTTTATTTTTTTATTGTTAGATAAACTTTGAATTGCGTGAACACCTTCTGGTCTACGTCATCTGAATAGTAATCAATAGCGCGTACACTCTCCAGGCCAACGTTCTTCTTATTTTGAACCATCAAAATTATAATTTCTTACTATATTCTGTGCATATATATATACTTGGTTTCTTCCATTTAAATCAAGGATTAGCTTATCTAACGCAACAATAAGCGTGTCTCTTTTAAATTTTTCTGTCCCATACACAGCTTTTTCTGTGGATTTATCTGCAAATTTTGAAATAAGTCGTCATCGCTATATTCTTGGCCACATCGCTATATTCTATTCCTACTCTAGGACTTAATTTTTTGGCTGAGTCTTGATACTCCTTTAGTTTTTTATCTGACTCATATCGTACACTGCTTATAAAAGTTTTTAATGACATAATTAACTTATTCCCTTCCCAGATGTCCAAACCAGGAGTCTGTAATTTTTTGTTAATTGAATTAAATCTTTCTAAAATTTCTTCCCAAAATATAATTAAAATGGTAGTTTCGCGCGAGTTTTGTTAATTTATTAAATAAATTTACTGCCTCTTTTCGAAAATCAATTTTCTCATTTTCATTGTGTCACTAAATGTCTTAAGAATATTCATATTACTGAAGGAGATTAGAACTCGGCACCTTCGACTCCGTAAGCACGCAACTTAACCAATACACCAAAATAATCACTTCAGTCTAGAGGCTGTTCTGGCTTATATAGATACCACCACCACATTACCATAGTTATCTTTTAAGGTATCCGACTATAGTTTACATATTCGTACAAAATATGAATAGTTAAATATTAAATCAAACATATTATATTTACATTTCATTTCAGTAAAAGAAAGAAAGAAAAATTTGCTTATTTTCAAAAAAAAAGCAATTTGAAATATGATTAAACTTATTTATAAGCAAATTATATATATATAAACGCATCTGAGCATTCCCACTGATAAAAACCATTATTTCATTTTTTTTTTCATTCATGACAAATTTAAACTAAGTAAGAAACTTTAAATAGAGTTTGTGAATGAGTTAAATTCGAATCCATTGAAAAACTTTTTACCTTGCTGTGAGTAAATATGAAGAGTAAAATTTGAATACTAAAAATAATATTTCAGAACGCTTTAAATCATAATAAAGTGCATTGGTAAAATAAGCTTGGCTTATGAATAAATTTAGAGCAATTTTCTAGATTTCTGTTTGCTTTACTTCAAACAAATCCTCATGCAATAAAAAGAGAAATTTATTTTTCGAAAAGGAAAACGTTATAATTGAAACGAAGTTAAAAAATAAATACCCTTACAAGTCTCAAAGAAGATATTATTTTTTTGCATAACTTTGAGGTTAATTGAAAAAAAAAGCAAATCCAGTTTTTTGTGGTCCATGATACTCAAAAATATTTCATATAAGTATCTGGACAATAAAATAAAATTTATTCTCAATAATTTTATTTAGGAATAAAATATTGTTATCGAATATTTAATCTACTTAACTATAATATACGAATGCATATAATTTTAGCAAAAATAATGGCCAAATGCTACTGTAGTTTAATATTTCTTAAATAGCTGCCTAGAAGCATTCTTTTAATCATACATTTATTTCAATTTACACAACTATTTTATTTTAAAATAAATAAGACCTTCTGGGTTGAGGAGCTCTGTTGTTCATTAAATTTATCAATTCTCAAAGCCATAACACTCACGTGACGTGATATGGAAATTTAGAGAGTGGGGTGTATATATATACCAGCTCAGGTGTTGTTCTCTTCATTCGACCGAAGTTGAAAATGGCAAGAGTCATTAGTTCTCTTCGAAATGAGACGCTGAAAGCACAATTAATGTAAATAAAAATGATATGGATATTTAAACATATGTAAGTTTGTCGAAATTTCCATAATCTTGATAGTACAATTTGTAAATGAGCGTAAATTTTTGTTCACGTGACCTGGATTCAAAATTACGAGGTCCATCCCAATAGCCGTTATGTTCTTTTCAAGTGTGACGTTAATTTAACAATAAATCAATCAATAAACAGCCAAAATAAATAAGATTTGGTTGTTAAAATGTATTTTTGGCTACAGAAATTTCTTCAGAATATCTCAATAATACAAATTTTAAATAAACATAAATTTTTGTTCTTTTTATCTGAAAACATTTATTTAAAATTTTTTCCAATTATTATTAACGTAGTAAAAAAAACATAAATAAATACAATTTATTACATATGTGTGGCATAAATAGCTTTTTTCCCATCCCACAAAAATGTAACTATATTATGAGTTTAGTTGTGAAAATTTTTTAATCAAGTATGTAATAAATCTTTTACCGTACATTTTCATACATCAAAAAATTATTCTACTTTAGTTGAGAATTCCTTCTGATTACCTAAACATGTAGTCTTAATACTCCAAGACATTAAAGCTCTTAACAACAAATATTTATTAGCATACAACAACATATATTATTGAGTGAATTTTGCTACTTCTCTTTAATATACAATTTTTATAATTCGGATTTGGTAAGTAAAATCATCTGCTCTTTTTATTTTATTCCTCTCAGGTGCCCCGAATGAAGGTTGTTTTTTAATATCTTAACTCTTTCGATATTAAGTTCACTAAGCTTAGCTGCAAATCATATATCAAAATAGAGAATTCATCTCAAATAAGAATAACCTTTTCAAAAAAAAAAACCCATGCTAAAGTAAATGAAAAAGAAATGACACTCTTTCAAGATTCACACGTTCAAGACTGTCTTCGCCAATGCAACTAACAGTGTAGAGGGCGGATGCACGATAAACTTGTCAAAGTCCTGGCATTGCAGTAATGTGGAAGTTTGAAGAGTGACGTGTCAGTCTTCGTCGCTTAACTGTGGTTCCAAATTATAATCTACTTCACTATTTTGTTGCTTCCCATCACGACGTTGGAAATAATCGATCCACTCAATGGAACTAAACGCGAAACATATTTTCGGACAGAAAATTTTCATGAAAATTGGAACGTTGCAATTGATACAACTTTTTATAATACGATGTCCTTAAAATTTTATGAGTACATAATTTTCCACTTTAACCCTTTATCTACCGCTTAATGATTTATTCAACTGTAAAATTAATTATATGCAATGTTCACTTAAGGCAGTGTTCCGCAACCCCCGGTCCACACAAGAAACATTAAATTATTTACTGTGGTATGTTTTTCTTTGATTTGAGCTACTTTTTATGAAAATCACTTTGTATTCCTTGTTAAATCACTTTATATTCATTTTTTGGTGTAGCTATATTCTATTCTAATGCCACGATTAAGTACACAATTGAATTAAAATTATTAAATCAAAACAGTCTAAAATATAAACAATGAACGTTTTCACCTCAGCGGGCCGCGGTAAAATTAACAAACATTGAACGGTCCTCAGCGATAAAAAGGTTGCGGAGCACTGACTAAAGGTATCCGAATACGTTCGGAACCGTGATTTTAAAAAAATCACATAAATGGATAATTTTCACGATATTTAGTGTCACTTAGATTAGAATACATGTATATAAAATTGTTTTAAGGACATTTTGACCTAAAAAATTATTTAAATACAATATTTTGGCAAAAAATTAACTTAGAATAATCTTTTTTCAAAATGTTCTCCTTTTATAAAAAATGCTTCTAAAATAATAATATTTAGCTTACATAAAGTAAAGACTTCTCCAGAAAGTCTGAACTAGGAGTTATGAAAAATTCACGTTATTTTCAGACTTACCACCAATTGAAATAATTATCGGTATTTTTTTTCTTAAAATTGATCCCCTCTGTTGTCGTAAAATATGGATAAACCCACTTCTAAGTTATATATTTTCAAAATTCTAGTTGAGCCTCTGTAGAGAGGTTTGAGCTATATACAGGCAAAATATTATAATAGAAGCATTTTTCACAAAAGGAGAATATTTTGAAAATTGGTCTTTCTATGTTCATTTTTTGTCAAAATATTGTAAAATAATTTTTATTGTAATAATATTCTTAAAAAAAATTATATACATTTTCTAATCTAAGTGTCACTAAATATCATAAATAATATCCATTTATACGCTTTTGCAAAATCACGGTTCCGAACGTAGTCGGATACTTTAAGACTACACGGTACCCTTTTTCAAAAAAAAATTTTCGAGACAGTTAGAGTAAAAATAATTGATATTTTATATTTAGATTATTTTATTAAGCTGATTCTGTAAGTAAAAAGTCAGTTTGACCAGCCATTATTTTACAATTTTAAAAAATTAGGAATTTTTGAAATTTTTTCAAATTCTTATAAAATACTCAATTTTTAAAATTTTTTAGTCATTTTAAGTTATTTATGTTTCTTAGGTTATTGCAAACAAAAGTTAGTATGGGATTGAAAATATTTTCACTTGCTGATTTTTAATAATTATTTTTCTCAAAAAACCTGGAAAAAACACAAAAATTTTTAAAATATCAAATTTAGTATTTTTTAGAAAAATAACTAGAGATCTCAGCCCTAATTCCATACTAACTTTTATAGAACATACATTTGGGAGTACATACAAAAAAAATTCAAGGCTCTATCTTAAACAGAAAAAAGCCTTAGGGATTCGAAAACACTTACACCTTCAAAATTGAAAATCTAAGAAAAACGCATTTAAAGTTTGTAAAGTCATAAAACAAAAACTGATAATGCCCGTAAAACTGATTTTTTAATATGTCATTTTCCAATGTATGGTCTACATTAAAACACTATTTTAATTAAATATGACTGAAAATAATTTTTTTAATTCAAACTATATTTTTGTATAATATTGATAGCATTTGTTAAGACGACAGTTTATTCAGCTTAATTTTAACCTAATATTTTCACAAAAGTTTTGAAACACAAAGCATTTATGTACAAAATAATAATGATACTAACTTAAACTAAAAATAGCCAGGTTTGCTCATAAAATTTAACTTTTTTCAGTTTTAAATTGGGGCAGTTTAGGAAGTTTTAGCTCTTGTCGCGCGCGCTTACGACTTTAAAATACTAAAATATAGCACTACAATATGTTTAGTATAATGTAGTTTGGTACATCAAGGAAGTATTCAGTAATATCTGCAACATTTGAATTCAGAATACTTGTATTCGGAAGTCTAATTGCAGAATCAGCAGAGGAGTGATTTATAGATACATCATTTTCAATAGTATTCCATCTCTTCGAAATATTGTTTCTCACAGCAACATGAGAATGCATTTGTCATGGAATTTTCTCTGTAGGAAAAAATTAATGATAAAGCTTTTAAGTTATATAAACTATTTTTAAAGCAAAAATTGGCTATGAAATTAATCTTAATTAATTAATTATGAGGACTCAAAAGCTCAAAACATAATCAAGCAGAAATGATTTTAGTAATGAAAATTGGAATTAATAACCATTTCAAACTAAAAGCTCAAAAATATTTTCAATTAATTCAATTTAACAGTTGAAAAATGCTTTAAAATGAAACCGAAACCAAAAGCATAGCTCATAAAACTTCAAATATCTTAAAAACTGATCTGAACAGATCTAACAGATCTGAAATTCTTAATGATATGGAACACTAGAAAACGCAAAAAAAAAAAATATTTTCCATAAAAATGAAATTTTTAGTGTACTGTGTAGTCTTAAAGCTTCAACAACAGTAGTGGCAAGTCTGACTTAAACTTTTTAAGGTAAATTTCGGTTGAATTTCACGATTTAGAAGTTAATTTCACGTTTTAGATTATGGTTCGAAGCAGAAAAGAAAACACCGCCCACCCTTGTTGTAAAACAGTGACTCCCAAAGTGATGTATATAGACCCTCAGGGGTCTATGACGACCTGCAAGAGGTCCACGCCAGCGGAAAAATAATTTGGGGGTCCATGAGGTGTAAATGGGGGTCTACGATAGTGGCTCTCATTAAACACAAGATCGGGACTTTAATCTTTAAAAAATTTTATCTAGAGGAAACCAGATTTTACCAATTTAATTGATTTATTTATTAAATTTAGTGAGGTTAATTTGTGATTATATACTAGGTGACAGCATAAGTTTCATTAAGCCAAGGATCATTTCAACATGTTTTTTTCCAGAATTTAACTAAAGAAGTATAATATTGGACGTCATAAATGTTCTCAATTTGTCACAGACAATCTGTAAGGACATTTTACATTACGTACAATATTTAAATGCCCTTTACTCAGATTTTGAAAATAGTTTTGAGATTGCTTCTTTTTATATTAATACCACAGTAGACAATCAATTCCTATAGTCACATAGAAAAAAAAATCGTAGTACAATAAAAACTGATCAGAATATTCCCTAACGAAGATCTTAAAATAAAGTTTAGAAACAGATGTCAGTAATTTTGGCTTTAAAAAAGACATACCTGGTATTTGTTGTGAATTATGGAACGTCGTGAAAAAGTTTTTAATTGCTTTTCCTAGTCAGAGGGAGTTTCAATGAGTTTGTCAATCTCAAAAACAAACAAACAAAAAAATACCTGGACACTTACTATAACAAAGGAGATTTAGGGTTAAACCTGACTAGATTGATATTAAATGATGAAAATTTGTATTGTGAAGCACCAGATCCCTCCCTCTCCTTAAAAGCATTTGTTGTTGTTCAGTTATTTTATATATTAATTTTACTCATTAACATGTGCTTCTTAAGTTTTAAACGCTATACTTTCCAACATTAGAAATTTAATTCTTTTAAAGTAAGTAGTAGTACCAGCTGCTAAAAAGACATGCAAGTTGAAAAATTTGCAAAAATTTAACATTAAGTAAGCAGGGATCTAACCGAAACCGAAAAACATGGCAAGGGGTCTATGAGACAAAAAAGTTTGGGAACCTCTGCACTAAACCAAAGACGTTCACGATTTCAGTTGCAACCTTAACTTATTCTGCACCAACCAGATTAAGAGAATGTGCAGCACACGGCGCATAATTAGTGAATTTATTTTTTTCTTTTAAAAGAGTTTACACACCATTATATCGACCGGGCATATATTGGCAGCGTTGTCAAATGACTGTCCCCTACAATTATACCATTTGTTTCTAAAAATTCTTGTAGAGAATTAAGTAAGCATAAGCCAGTGTGACTGCTAATCTTAATTAATGGGACTCGTCTTCCATACACTTTTCCCCGAAAACAATATCGTTGTACGTTGGTACGTCGCAAGTTGGTCATTATGGAACAAATCTGGTGTTTAATCTATCACAATTGAATAGTACTTTGTGTGACATCGTTATTTATTTGAGTTGTAATTGTTTTAATGATTTGCTTGCACATAATCTCAATTATTTGCTCATATATTGTTTTTGATACTAACGATATTAACGATTTTGGTCGTAATTTTCGCTGTTCAATATGTTCACGAACGAATGAATGGGTCGAACTCTGCTAACAATTCCAGGGCACCCATAACACTCATAACCAAAAACTTCCTCGGTACCCTTCTAATCGATAAACCTCTTATAGCCAAATATTTTACTACCGAAATAACCCGTTTGAGGACATTGTGGTAATATTCTGTATCTTTTCTTAATTGCTCCTGTAACTGTCTATCTAAAACAGACTTATTTTCTTTTCGAGTCAACCAAACTAACATTGAATTTTTATGTTCAATAGAATTTTTATGATTTTCTTAACAACTTGTTATACGTGTTTCCAAACAGAAAAGTCAGTTGTGTATTGAAAATTTGTTTTAGAAAAAAGTTTGCAGGCCAAACAAAAAACACTACCAATACTAGTTGAATACCATATCCAAGATCTTTTTAGTACTTGGAAATTTTTAAGTTTTTTAATGAAATGATTATTCGAAAATTATCTCTTTTGTTCTTTGTATTCTCTTACCGAAACAGAATATATATTGTTTGGATCTTTATTTTGAAAATAACTCATTTCATGTGAAAGGATACAATCAAAAAAATTATTACTTAGTGATTTAGGCCGCGAGAACCCCTGTCAACGTATAATTCTCAACTCATACCCAACATTTTCTAAACACTTTTCGGTCGGGACATTACTGATGTCCTTTGGCTGAACAATATATTTTTCAGAAGGCTGCTGGTCATCGTAATCTTGCATATTTTCATCATTAATATTTGCTTGTAGTGTTTCTCCGTTTTCTTTGGCTATGTTCCTTTCCCTTTCGCTTGTTAATGTCTCTGCGTTTGTTATATTCTTATTCTTTGTTCCATTGTAAAAAAAGTTACATTTTTGACACATTTAATTTTTTCTTTTTATCGATCTAACAGTAGTTTTCGTTTTTCCGCTACACTTTTATATTTTCTGCCAGACATATTTATATTGTTAACTAAGTATTTGATTTTCCTGAAAATCAGTTTAAAAGTTTAGGTCATAAAATTACGATAACACAATCGATGTACTTAATAAACTAAAAATATTCTAACAAATTTTTACAAAACAATATAGTATATTTCTAAGATAATTGAAAAAAAGTACCTAGTTAATTTAAAAAAATAAAAAATCCTTGTCTATACTCACTAAAACCTAAAACGCTGATTATTATTATTTATTAGCCCATCAGTTTAAAGGAGATTTTATAAAAATAAACTTTAGAATCATTTGCCACATTTTAAATAAATATTGTTTTTCCGTTGTCATCCATTATTTGCTGTAGCTACCTATACTTAAAAAAGCCGACTTATTACGAAAATCAAGACTATTTTACATTTATCCATTATTTTACATGTATCCAACATTCGCGGTGAATCTCAATAATCTATATAAAATGATTGTTATTTTTTTCCATCCTATAGAAGTAAGTTACATCACGAATTTTAAGACAACGTACATATTTATGGGAAATCCTAATGTTTTCAATCTTTGAAAAATTGAAAAAATACAAAAAATACTTAACATTACTTCAATATCTTCTTAAAAGAATTTAGAAATGTGTATCGGCACTTACTTTTTACTTGAAACTTGAATAAACAGGTACCTATGTTTTAATTGCAGGTAGTATGCACAAGACACAGAACCAAACCAGTATATTATAGTAAATTAGAATTATTATTGCACAAAAATAAAAGGCTACAGAAATAGTGCTGCTACATTTGTGTAAATTCTTGATGCTCGCTGGGGCGCCGCTTTTTATAGACCCTCTGTCTATTAATTATTAATTTCTGTGTATTCGGTGGTAGGGTGGACGAACAAAATAGTCAATTTCTCTTGCTCTTGAAAATGAAAATAAATTTGATATGGTATTTCTGGTATTTTATTTTTGATTTTTATTCTTTTACTGGGGTTTTTATTATTTCATTACTGTTTTGAAATTTATTATTTTATTACATCTTTTTCCGTTTGTTATCTTCAACGGAGAACGGGGCTCCCTAGAAACCGGGGGTCCTGGGCTGCAGCCCATACGTAGATCCGGCCTTGATTGGAAGTGACTATTTCGAAGGACAGTAAGGTAATAATTTTCGTGAATATTTCCTCTACGTTAATGTTACAGGACTCTATTCTCCGAACTTTATTGTCGGAGATATATATATATATATATATATATATATATATGGCCACAAATTTCCATTTTTCAGCAGCTATAGTTATTTTTTGTATAATTTTCTACAATTAGCTTTTCTTTCGGTAATATGTTTTAAAAATGGAGACTAACTTGATGTTTAATTGTCTTTTTTAACTATATCTTTATGAATGATTTTAATTATAGTGCTGGAAGACATTTTTAGTTTCAATGTAATCAATTTTGAGTCGGCGGATTTTCTTTTAGGATCACTTTCTTGATAGCTCCCTGCGTTTGAGCAGTCTAAGGATGAAGTTTCGTGGTCATTTTTGCTTTCAGCTAAGACTTTTTTTTTCCTTTGAAATATTCAAAAGGAATATTATAAATATCTTTTATTAAAATGCAATAACAAAAATTTTTAGACCTCTTTACAATATTTTATCCGAATATTTCT
The DNA here is from genome assembly GCA_019973955.1 of Trichonephila inaurata madagascariensis. Taxonomy (NCBI): domain Eukaryota; kingdom Metazoa; phylum Arthropoda; class Arachnida; order Araneae; family Nephilidae; genus Trichonephila; species Trichonephila inaurata. Next base: position 644,046 of record BMAV01008731.1, on the reverse strand, counting down.
TCTCGGAAAGTGTAATCTTTCAGCCATCCATTAATTTTAGGAGCCAATTTTAAATTAAATCTTTTATTTCATATTCCGTTCAAAAGAAAATACTTGCAGATGACTATTCTGAAGTTGCCAAAGTTTTATCTCAAAATGCAAACGAGAAAGTACAAATCGTTTCCATAAAGTGCGAGCGACCGTCTGTGTGTGTAATAATTCCCTCTAACATACTTTTAATTAACTCTTTTTAATGATCTATAAATAATCTTTAATTCTTAGGTTTAAAAATAAACATTGTAATTTCTTAATCGTAATCGGCCAAACCGAAATCCCTATCCCGCGTATTCTAGCCAATCAGAACTACTACTACGTAATAGTACTTGAGCACTACTGGTATATAAACAAAAATCTGATGTAATCTCTCCCTTTCTCCGCTTGCCGCCATTATGTAAGAATGTGAATATTTGCAGCTTTCTTTGTCTTTTGTGTTTGTGTTCGTCAAGAAGTCGCTTCTGTTATATGTGTCTGCTTATGTATTATACCCAATAGATGTAAAATAATAATAGATTGACCAGTTACGCTATGTGTGCTTCAAAATAAAAGAGGAAACTCAATTCTGAAGACGTTATTACTAAATCAAATATTACAGCTACATACACCGGCCAACATTACTTCAATATACCACAAAAGTCGGCTAGGATCGTTTCCTGCCCCTGAAGATATGCTTGAAAAGAACATATAAAGTGTGCATTCCCAGCGACAACAAAGGAAAAACTCGTCATCCGTTTACTAAAATCCCTGATGTTTTCAACTACTTCATTAAACAAGGGGAAATCCCCGTTCAAATATGTGCGAGACGGCTTCGTTTTCGTTTTCATCAAAAAAATGTTGTGAATAAGCCTATAACAGGTTCGTGTTTCGTCGAAAAGTGCAACCGGCAACAGAAAAATGAAAAGTTCAAATGTGCGTTACTAAATTGAAAGAGTGAGTGCTGAGCTCAGTGGGGCTTAAAATGTATTTTATATATTAAGAAATTTTATTTTAAAAACTATTTATATTGCAAATTTTATGCGTATGATTTTTTTTTAAAAGTGATTCTGATTTTTGATATTTTTATGCTTAATATTTCATGAAAAATTATTTTGACATACTTTTAATAGTGTTGCAATACGTGCTTTTAATTATAATAAAACAATATCTATTGAAATAAGAAATTTAAATACTTTAATGTTTGATATTTGAATTTTAATAATTAATAGATGCAAATGTTTTGATTTTTGTTGAAATTTCAATTTTATATTTTGGTATTTTTATTTTTGGTACTTCAAATTTTTAAGTTAAATTAAGATTTTTATAATTTCTGTATGATTCTCAAATCTGGTTTTAAAATGGCGAATAATGAACAAACCAATTTGACTGTAATAAGTAATACCAACCAAACCCTAATGAACCATATATAATCCTTTTTGATTCTGAAAATGGAATGATAATAGAAGCTTGGTTAGATTATTTTAAGAATGCATGTACACTCAGTAATAAAGATGATAATTGGAAAATTGTAAACATATCAAAATATCTAAAGGGGTCTGCATTAATCCATTATATTAACTCTTGCCTTAATATTTCAAATTTTGGAGAACTTTGTTCGATTCTTATTGAAAATTTTTTAAAACCTAATTTTGTAAGTTTAGCAGATTTCTCACAACTCCAATTAAAAGATAATTTAGAGCAATATTTTCATCAAAAACTAAATTATGGTAGGCAATTAGATCTATCTCCTCAACTCATTTTAGAAGGACTTACGGAAGGAATGCCCACCAATATTAAACAATTAATGACAATAAATCCCCCTACCTCACCCACAGAATGGCTCATGGTAGCTACACGCTTAATGAAAACACAAGCCCCTAAACCTGAACAAAATACTTTTAGACAAAATGTGCCCATTCGACCCAGACAAAATACTTCAAAATCACCACTCTTTTCGACCCAACTTCCAAAATTTTAATAGAACGCGTCCCCAACATCTCCCAAAACAGCAATCTCATAACTTTAACAATCGAGGATTTAGGCCCAACCACCACATTCGTTTTCAACATGGACTGCCACCATATAAATGTAGTACTTGTACACAACAAGGAATTCCCAATGCTTATCATTGGAAACTACAATGTCCTTTTAATCAACATCAATTGAGACAAACCCCATTTACTTGTGACTCATCTTTGACTACTAACACTGTTTCTCAGAGCTCGGAAAACTCTGATAGCAGTCAACAAATTCCAAATCAGAGACAACACCCCTCTACAGAGGCCTCTGGCCCAGCATATTGACAATTACAAGTGTCCGGACACATCTCATCATTGCCAAGCCTAACTAACTTGGACAATTTACCTAAACAGAACAATGTAAATATTGTTATTGATACTGGATCCACTCTATCTTTAATTTCTGCAGATATTGAAAATAAACTTAGATTACCAAAACAAACAACTAGGACTGTACATATTAACCAAGCCCATAATAGTTTTCAACTAAATAAATTAGGCAAAGTTTACTTAACAATTGGACAGGTAGAAAGACACATAAATCTGTATATAATTAGTAGTAGTCTACCTTATATTATTCTAGGACTACCAGAATGTAGTCAATATAAATTTGTTATTGATTGTGAACATAACCAATTACTACAAAATGGACAAATCATTGTAAATAATCAGAATCCACTCACTAAACAAATTTCATTACATATACACAGGAAGAGTTAGTAAATACCTCAGAGGAAGTTTTCTCACCTCTGACTGTTAAAGAACTATCTCCTAACCTGATACAACTTCTTTCTGAATACTCTCATGTTTTTTCTAAAAATAAGTATGATGAAGCTAAAAAATAAGAATTGAACCCCCTAGAATTAATTTAACATCAAACCTCTCAATTTCTCAGCGAGCTTATAGAACTTCAGCCACTTCAGAAGCCGAGATTAATAAACAAATACAAAATTTATTAGCTGCAGGTTTAATTACAGAATCCAATAGTTGTTATTCTTCCCCTGTTACTTTAGCTTATAAGAGAGATGAAAAACAAAAAACCAGATTATGTATTGACTATAGAAAACTTAATGCAATTTGTAAGACAGATGCAGAACCATTACCTTGAATAGACTCTCTGCTAGATAAATTGAATAGTGCTAAAATTTTTTTCTACGCTTGATTTGACAAGAGGGTACTGGAACATTCCTCTGCATGATAAAGATAAAGAAAAATTAGCTTTTATTACAACTGAAGGTTTATATGAATTTCAAGTTCTTCCTTTTGGTTTTCGAAATGCCCCAGCAATGTTTCATCGTACTATTCGTAAAATTCTAACTAAACATAAATGTTCAAATTTTGCTTGTCACTATTTTGATGGTATAGTTATTTTTTCAAATTCTTTGGAAGAACATTATGCTCATTTAAGAAAAATATTCCAAATTTGTGAGGAAGAAAACATTAAATTAAAATTTTTAAAATGTGTTTTAGCAAAAAATAAGATAAACTTTTTAGGCAATGAAATTAAAGAGGGTTGCATTACCCCTGATAATCAAAATATTGAAACTATTAAAAAATTACAACCTCCCAAAAATGTTAAACAACTTCAAAGTTTCCTTGGTTCTGTAAATGTTTATAACAAATTCATTGATTCCTATGCCAAAATTAGAGAACCTTTAAACCAACTACTAAAGAAAGATAAACAATGGGATTGGACTGCTGAATGTCAAACAGCATTTTTTTGAATTATTAAAAAATAAATTAGTAACTAAACCTGTATTACAATTATATGATCCTAAATTACCTCTATATGTTTTCTGTGACGCCTCGCTGAACGCTATTGGAGCCATTTTGAAACAACCTGATAATTCTGGTACTCTTCACCCAGTATCTTATCATTCTAGAACTTTGCGTGATTATGAAAAAAATTATTGTATCACAGAATTGGAATGTTTGGCCATAGTAGATGCTCTTGATAAGTTTTATTATTATTTACATGGTAAAAAATTCATAATCCACACTGATCATGCTGCTCTTGTTTGGCTTAAAAATGTGAAAAATTTAAGAGGGAGATTATTTCGTTGGTCTTTAAAATTAAGCATGTTTGATTATGAAGTAAAATATTTAAAAGGGACTAATAATGTTGAAGCTGACATGTTATCAAGACATCCTATCACTCAGTATATCCAACACTCTGTACATTTACTTGAATTAAGTGAGATAAAAACCCATCAAAATTTAGATAATGTAAATGATCCTAAATATAAGAAAGTTGATGATGTATTTGTTCTTAAAAAGAAAAGTCTGTTTAAAATTGTACCTTTTTCATTAAGAAGAAAAATTTTGCAAAATGCTCATGAACAATTTGGACACCCTGGTACTCAAAAAAGGATAAATTTAATTACTCCTCAATATTATTGGCCTCATATTAACTTAGATATTTCAAAATTTGTTAAACATTGTAATGTATATCAATTAAACAAAAAGAAAAGGCAAAAAAGATTTGGTCTTTTACAGACTGAACCTCCCACAGATAAACCTTTTGAGTATATATCTGTTGATACTGTTGGTGGATTCAATTATTATAATTCTACTAAAAAATTTCTCCACTTAGTAATTGATCATGCAACTCGCTATGTTTGGGCTTTTGCTTCTAAAAGTGAAACAACAGAAACCTATGCAAATTGTTTAAAATAACTTTTCCAAATTCAAATACCTATTAAACTGTTAACTGATAGAAATGGTGCTTTTACTTCATCTCGGTTCAAACGCTTTTTAAGAAATTATAACGTTAAACAGTTATTAACTACTTCTCATCATCCCCAGACAAATGGTAAATGTGAACGTGTAAATCAGTTTATTGTAACTAAATTAAGATGTAAAGTAAATTCCTCCCCTACCAAAATTCCCTGGACCAAACATTTAGAACAAGTAATCAATGAGTATAACAACTCCTCATTCAGTCACAAAATTCCTTCCTGCATATTTGTTATTTGGCACTTTACCATATACACCTCCATTAGCTCAAAATCAAGTTTACCCTCAAGTTGAAGAAGCCAGAAGATTAGCAAAAGAGAACACCATAAAATACCAAGAGAAAAACAAAATTAAATATGATTCACGTTTCATTGTTTCTCCTTTTGAACCGGGTGAGATTGTAATTTATGAAGAATTCAATTATCCAAATCGAAGAAAATTATCCCCAATTTTTTCAGGCCCCTACGAAATAGTACAAAAGTTGTCAGATGTCAATTATGAAATAACCAAGCCTAACGTGTTAACTAAAAAACCTACTGAAATTGTCCATGTTTCAAAATTGAGAACTTATTATCCTCCGGAAGAATTGAAATTAAGTCATGAATAATAATAATTACACTAAAAAAAATATATTTTTTAAAAAACACACACACACACCTACACAAAACCAAATCATTGTCCTTTTACCCCTCTTAGGTTGGCCCCCTTTCCACTCTTGAGATATTTTTTTTTTCTTTTTTTTTTACTGTTATTGTGAAATATCACAATAAGAGATGATTACAGATCTTATAATGTGCGAAACATGGGTCCATCTTCCAATCCATTTCGGATTTTTTCCTGTTTTCATCTCGGTATACTGTTTTAGTTTTGGAGAAGTGTGTGCTCTTGGATGGAAACAGGGAAGAGTCTGAATTACATTCCCCTTCCTTTATAGTCTCAGATTATTAAGTTTACTTTAGACTAAGAAGTCAAATTTTTTATTTTTGAAACAAACTTAGATGTTTCCATGATGTTTATCACTGATGATATTTTGATATTTTAGGCTACAATTATTTTGAATCTTATTTTATTTTCATTCCATTTCAAGTGTTTCTTGTTTTATTTTTGATAATGTGAATTCTTATGATATGTTTATTGGTGTGAACATTATTACATCAGTTACTCAAGAAGATGTGTGAACATTTTTCAACAATACTTTTTCATTTTTTCTACATTTTGAATTTTATTAGCTTTTGAAGGTTATTTATGGGTACCCACATGTTTTACAATTTACCAGTATGTTTTTGTTTTTATATTTTTCTATTATCTATATAATTTCTGTGTTGAAGATCATGCTATGTGTGTCATGACGGGCAAGTGCAGGGAGTTTTTAAAATAATAATTTTATTCAAAATTTTAAATTTAATATCTCTGTAAGATTCGCGTCTGTGTCAAGGGCCCTGGCGCACTCCCGCGTCTTACGGAGGGGGGGGGGAATGTAATAATTCCCTCTAACACGTACTTTTAATTAACTCTTTTTAAGGATCTTTAAATAATCTTTAATTCTTAGGTTTAAAAATAAACATTGTAATCTCTTAATCGTAATCGGCTAAACCGAAATCCCTATCCCGCGTATTCTAGCCAATCAGAACTACTATTACGTAATAGTCACGCGCTTGTGCACTGCTGGTATATAAACAAAAGTCTGATGTAATCGCTCTCTTTCTGCGCTTGCCGCCATTATGTAAGAATGTGAATATTTGCAGCTTTCTATGTCTTTTGTGTTTGTGTTCGTCAAGAAGTCGCTTCTGTTATATGTGTCTGCTTACTTATTATACCCAATAAATGTAAAATAATAATAGATTGACCAGTTACGTTATGTGTGCTTCAAAATAAAAGAGGAAACTCAATTCTAAAGACGTCATTACTAAATCAAATATTACAGCTACATACACCGGCCAACACTACTTCAATGTACCAAATATATATATATATACACACGAGGATTGGGGTAAAAGTCATAGCAACTACTTTTTTCTTGAAGATACGAGTCCGGTTGGAAAATGAGACATATACAGACGAAAGTTCAAGGTGTTAACTGCATTTGTGGACAATGAATAGTACTGAAATATCGTAACACACTAATTTATTACGGTAGTATACAGGGCAATATGACCTTCACGGTGCAAAAGAATGACAACACAGTACATATAAAGTTGACATGACAAACCTGGGCCTATAGACCCTTAATGTAATCCATGACCCTGTGACGGACTCACGCGTCTTCTCATTAACATGTCCTTTGGGTTCTTTTGGGGCCAAGATTAATGGCAACTCTTTTCCAACCAAAACCCAAGAAGTGAAACGTGAAGAAAAGATGCAAATTAGATAGCTTTTAAGTATCAGAAGTTTAAGTAAGCAAGGTGACAATTTGGGGAATGTTATGTTAGAGATTGATACAATCGTGAAGTGACAGCCAACTGAGGTTACCCCGAAGATAGAACCATTAGGTCAAGGTGCATACCATTGTACTCGAGTAAAGACGCAACTTCCTTAGTATCGGATCAACGATTGGATTAAGGTAGGATTGACTATTTAATATTAGGGCTTGTGATGTTATTGGAATTGAGATTAGGCGGGTTAGACATTGATAGTGGTCCAAGTTACGTTATTTCGGTATTACTTGTATTGTGTGTTTGTTCATCGTAGATTCTGTCATATCTATTTATTATCTAATCTGTTAAAAGCTTAAGTTCCAGTTCTTAACAAAGATATTTTAAGAACATGCAAACTTCTAGTTCTTTAGTTGAACCTACACCTCTAGCTCGCGCAGATAATCAAAGAGAAGGTCACCCTAGGGGGCATTTTCACAACCCTTAATGTAATCCATGAGATGCTCGAGGACGGCACGTGCCAAGTCGGTCCGCACACCTACCGGTCATCCCGAACGTTGCTTATCACTGGTTGGCACACGTCCTTCCTGAAATTTTCCTATCCAACGTGCTACAGTACTGTATGGTAGGGCATTATTCTTAAGGGTTTCAGAACGGCTATTTTGATGAAAGCTCGCTGCTCAACACGGATTACTTCCATCTCACACGACACTCACCAACTGACTGATTTCACAGCTCTCGCTGCGCTACTACCGGCTATCACAGATCCATTTGTTGTTTTGCATACACACTATGTCTGCAGAACTTCCATGTGACACATATACGTTTGTGATTCGTTCGCATATCTACAGTAAAAAAAATAGTATTGTGTGTGTGTGTGTGGAGAAAGAGTAAATTGTTTGAAAGGTGAATTCAATTCAATTATGATGAATGAATGAAAGAATATAGTTGGAAGGGATTTATAAGACCTTAAGAATTCATTCTACATTCCCATTTAAAAAGAAAAAGTGGGGAGGTGTTTAGTTCCCTCTCTTAAATTTTCATTTACTCAGTAAGACTCTCTTATTTATAAACATATTTTTCTAATTTTGAATAGAATCCTTAATTAGTTTTTTCTTGTTTTCTCCGAATTATAAAAAGAAATTCAAGGGTTTTTAAAAAAATTAGAAATCGAAGTAAAGCCTCTAACATGCAAATACTATCGGCGGTAAGGGGTGGCATTTAAATACTATCTAAAATTCTTCAAACTAAGTTATTAATCCCTTAACGAAAACTCTTTGCCTATGAGTAACCTTTCCCTGAGTGAGGTAACATTGATAGAAATCTGAGATTTTTATATACACTGTTAACCATCCAAAATGCAACACCAGTTGGGAAACATTCAAACTACATACAGTTTTTCATCTTGGTTATACAGAGATGGTATAAGCCAGGGATCGGCAAGCCATAGCTCAGGAGCCGCTTTGTAGGGAGGGTTGAGGCTCTTCAAACTTCTAGTAACATGAATTATTAAAAAAATAATTTTATCTACTAAAAATTGTTTAATTTTTCCTTTATAATTAACAATTGAAAAGATTTACCTTATTTGCGTCTAAAATTAAACACTTGACTGGCTTAAAATTTATGTAATAATTTGTTCTCTTCATTGACAAAGTGTATTGAAAATCAGTGAAAATATTAAAATTAGATCTAAAGCAATAAAAGTGTAGTTTATGTGTGAAAATGCCTCCGTGGAAAGACACTTTTTAAGTGACTTCCAGCATTATTTTCACACATGAAGCACTCTTGAATGTGAGGAAGAGATACGTATAAACCCCCGACAGAAATGACAAAAATACATTTTGTAACCCTCCGCCGGTGTTTAGACTCTTCCTATATTAACAGCAGAAAGACTCATGTCCTCTAGCACAGAGCTCTGCAACCTTTTTATCGCCGCGGACCGGTCAACGTTTGTTAATTTTACCGCGGCCCGCTGAGGGGGAGGATGTTGATTGCTTATATTTTAGATTGTTTTGATTTAATAATTTTTTTAAGTGTATTTAATCGTGACTTCTGAATAAAATATATCTACAGCAAAAAATGAATATCAAGGGATTTCACAAGAAATATTATGTGATTTTCATAAAAAGTAGCCGAAACCTAAGAAAAATGTACCACAGTAAATAAAAGAGAAATAATTTAATGTTTTGTGATGGGCTCACGCGTCTTTTCATTAACATGTCCTTTGGGTTCTTTTGGGGCCAAGATTAAAGGCAACTCTTTTCCAACCAAAACCCAAGAAGTGAAACGTGAAGGAAAGATGCAAATTAGATAGCTTTTAAATATCAGAAGTTTAAGTAAGCAAGGTGGCAATTTGGGGAATGTTATGTTAGAGATTGATACAATCGTGAAGTGACAGCCAACTGAGGTTACCCCGAAGATAGAGTCATTAGGTCAAGGTGCATACCATTGCACTCGAGTAAAGAGGCAACTTCCTTAATATCGGATCAACGATTGGATTAAGGTAGGATTGACTATTTAATATTAGGACGCGATATTATTGGAATTAAGATTAGGCGGGTTAGATATTGATAGTGGTCCGGGTTAAGCTATCCCGGTATTATATATATTTGAGTGTTTATCCACCGTAGATTCTCTCACATATATAATTATTATCTAATCTGTTAGAGGTTTAAGCTTAAGGTCTTAATAAAGTCATTAAGATCTTGGAAACTTCTAGTTCTTCATTTATTACTACAGCTCTAGCTCACGCAGATAATCTAAGAGAAGGGCACCCTAGGGGGGCATTTTCACAGTTTCTTGTGCGGACAGGTAGCATTTGATCCACGGATCGGGGGTTGCGGAACACTGCTCTAGCGGGTAGAACAATCTTCAGTAATGACCAAGCTTCGGAACTGTAAGGATGCATGAGCTTGCACTCCGATGCCTTTTAATTCTAATCTAAATGTTAGTTCTCTAGTTATGTATGTAAATGTGTTTGTTTTGTCTAATAAACGTATTTTAATTAACTAGTGGACTTAGTTAAGAACTCCTTCCCTGCGTGTCCCTTTATTACATTGGGTCACCCTTTATAATTTCGTATTTTGTGACATGCTTAAGAGTCAATATAAAAAAAGAGAATTGAAATGTCCTTTATATACAGGAACAATCAGTTTTAATTATTAGTGTAAACATGAAGTTTCAAAATAAAGTTCTTATTGTATTATTCATAGGAGCATATTTTTGTACTACGCTAAGAATTTTAATTCCAACATGATATTTTGACACTGGTTGTTCTTGTATTGAGTCACAGAAATAAAAGTAACTTTGAAAGTTTAAGAAGGAATGGAAAATGTTACTTTGTGTAAAGCTATATTTAAATATTATAAAAGAAAATGTTGATTGTAGTATTAAAGACTTGATTGCAATGGGAACCGGAAACTAGTCTTCCCCTCATGCGTACGCGTATGCGGCTTTTCGTATATATATAAATGGCTCTTCGATTTTATATAAATGGCTCTTCGTATATATGTAAGTGGCTCTTTGATTCCTTACATATCTTATTTTCATTACAACTTGACTCTTCTCTGCCAAAGTTTGCCAACCCCTGGTATAAGCAAATGATTAATATTTTACCACAGACGCTCATCCTCTAGTAAGGGCTAAGTAAAGGGAGAACCGTTTTAAAATATTTGAATTGCTTTTTCGTGGGTTTGTTTTGTGTGAGCAGCTTTAGTATGCCTCGAAGAAGATAAAACCGTTATTCGAGACCATTTCGAGTCCTGCCGAAGAATTGTTGTCTAGGAAGAATGCGGATAATTCTTCTGAGAAAAAGATGATCGTGTTGGAAGGAACTAAACAATAGTAATGAGGACCCGTAATCAATGAATACAAGTGGGAATGATGACACAAACCTCGTTGCACCACTACCTGTAATGACTGACATATTATTCGCGTGGCAGTAATAAATCACGGAATGATTAGAATCCTTCCGATTTGTTGCTCAGCAATCGATATCCACTTGTACAATGCGACGTCCTTTGCAGAATGTCCACAAGGCATCCAATGCTGTGATTACCCGTGTCTGAAAGCCACAGGCTTGTCTGCAATGGTGTAGATCAGTGATTCCCAAAGTGGTCTATATCAAACCCTAGGAGCCTTATGACAACCTGCAAGAGATCCACGGTAGGAAAAAACAATTTGGGGGTCTACAATAGTGGCTTGCATCAAACCAGATCGTGACTTTAATTTTAAGGGAAAATTTAATCAAGTGAAAACGAGATTTTACCAATTTAACATATTTATTTACTAAATTTAATGAGTTTAATTTGCAGTTACAAGAGGTGATATCATAAGTTTTATTAAAACAAGGGCCATCGTCTCTGCCTTTTTTCCAGAGTTAAGCTAAAGTAGTATAATATTCGACATCGCAAATTTTCCCAGTTTCTCAATTTGTCACAGACAATCTGCCAAGTAAAAGACGCGTTTTAACCTACGTTCAACATTTAAATTACCTTTACTTATAGATTTTGAAACAAGGTTTTGAAAATACTTTGATTATGGTAATACCACATAGGCAATGTGAATTCAAATAGTCACATAGGGAAAAAAACAAATTTCATATTACAGGAGGAACTGATCGGAATAAGCACTAATGAAGATCTTGAGTTAAAAGTTAGAAAATGATGTTAGCAATTTTGGATTTAAAAACACCTACCTGTTATTTATCCCGAATTATGGAATATCTTGAGAAAGATTTTTATTGTTCACGGTTGCCAATCTTAAAAAAAAACCTACTAACCAATGAGATTTAGAGTTAAACCTTTTAAGATTGATGCCAAATGTTGCAAATTTGTTATTGAAGCATTATATTCATACTTCAAATTAAAAGGATTTGTTCGTTACTCATTTATTTTATGTATTAATTTAATTTAATTTAATTAACATGTGTTCCATAAGTTTTAAACACTATACTTCACTACAGTTATAACTTTAATTCTTTTAAAGTAAACAGTAATATCAGCTGTCAAAAAGACATTTAAGTAGATAAATTTGCAAAAACTCAATATTAGGTAAGCAGGGGGTCTACCCCAAACCGAAAAACATGGCAAAGGGTCTATGAGACAAACAAGTTTGGGAACCTCTGGTGTAGATCATTGAACGGCGTACATGGATAACTGAATGACATGACACTGTCTTTACAAACGAGTTTTGTTTCTACCTGCAGCCCACGATGATCGAATTAGAATATATATCGACCATGGAGAGAAGTTGCTTAACTGTTGCCTTATGTATAGCCACAAGGGTCCTGTATCCGATTTTAAGGTTTGGGGTTGTAATATATTTCCCTCCTGCATCCTGCTAATACGTATTGCTGGCGCAATGGCCAGCCATGGGTGTATGTCTAAAGTTTCGGAATCTATCGTCCTGCCTTATTTCCAGAACTTGCCTGCTATGATATTCTAACAAGATAAATCGTGATTACGCAAAACCTCTCCATCCACGAGACTGCATTGCTGTTTCTGCCTGAACTCGTCTTATTGATAACTAGAAAAGGTCTGTCAAGGCATACACCCCCGCTGCTACACCAGATCAACATTTGTAACATGTGGAGGCAATATGTGCTGTCATACTCCAACAAGACATCCAAATTCTCTTTCGGCCAATGATGAAGGGTGTAGCAGTGTTTTTTGTCAGCTGTGGCTATAACATTCAGGACCAATTTCATCGTCGCAGAAGACGTTTTCAATTATTTCTCTCTTCTTCCTATTACATGCACTATATCTCTAATAAATTTAGCTTTGATATATCTTTTCTTTCTTGTTGCATCTTGGATGGTCAGTTGTATATAAGAAACAGACCTCTTAAGAGAATTCACTAAGCATCCAAACAGAATTTCATTAAACTTATCATTCAGAACAATTTTATTCAGATGGGATACACTAAAGATGTTCATCGGTTCTTAAGGGCTTACTTCGATGAAAACATTGAAAATCTCTTACCTACACTGCTGGCCACCGTAAATGCAACCCCCTGAAGGAAGCATGCAAATGACATGAAATTTACAACATGCATTAGCGGAGGTGAGGCAAATGATTAGAATTTCAGCGCAGACGCACATCACGCGCACCTGTGGCGCCACCTAAAAGCGCAATTTAACGCTTGGAGATTTCGGCGATTTCAAGTTCGGCAACTGTGTTTTTCTCGTGGTTTTTTCAAAAAACGATCAGTTATGTCTCGTAGAAAACAACGATCAGCTTTTGATCAAGTATTCGAGTTCGACAGAGGAAGGATAGTGGCCTACCGAGATTGTGGATTATCTTTCAGAGAAATCGGTAGTCGTGTTGGACGAAACCATACAACTGTAATGCAGATATGTGACCGTTGGATGCAGGAGGGTAAGACAGACCGACGTGGTCGATCGCATCCACTTCAGTGCACCACTTCACGTGAGAACAGGCAAATTGTGCGTATGGTTGTAACGAATCGCTGAGTCACATCACGAACCATAGCACAGCATATTGAGTCTCTAAAGCTTCATTCAGTGTCTGCGCGTAAAATTCGATGCCGTTTACAGCAGAGTGGTCTGTCCGCAAGACGTCCATTGCTTGGTCTACCCTTGACGCAGAACCACAGAAGTCTCCGCCGCCAATGGTGTGATGAAAGAAGGATGTGGGCGGCAGAATGGAATGAAGTTATCTTTACTGACGAGTCACGCATCTGTCTGCAACACCACGATGGTCGTATTCGAGTCTGGAGACACCGTGGAGAGAGGATGCTGAACAGCTGCGTTATGCAAAGCCACACTGGTCCTGCACCGGGTATTATGGTATGGGGCGGTATTGGATATCACTCTCGCACTCCTCTAGTACGCATTCCCGGTACTTTAAACAGCCAGCGCTACATCTCCGAGGTGTTGGAGCCAGTTGTCCTTCCTTACCTTCAGGTCTTGGCCACAGCCATATTTCAACAGGATATTGCGCGACCATACGTGTCACGCATTGTCCAAATGTTCTTCGTCAATGACCAGATTGAATTGCTTCCCTGGCCGGCTCGCTCTCCGGATCTTTCGCCGATAGAAAGCATGTGGTCCATGGTTGCTCAACGATTGACCCAGATTACACCCCCAGCTGCCACACCAGATCAACTTTGGCAACGTGTGGAAGCTGCTTGTTCTGCTGTACCGCAAGAACACATCCAAAGTGTCTTTGAATCAATGCCGAGGCGTGTGGCAGCGGTGATCTCCAACAATGGTGGCTACTTTGGCTACTGATTCTGGCAGGAACCACACTTCTCAAAAGTCTATAAATTTAATCATTTGATACATGGTCAACATGTTATCCACAAAATAAATTTTGTTGTGCTATCTCTTGTCTTTCTTGGTGTTGCATTTACGGTGGCCAGCAGTGTAAATCATTTTTCTCTCTGTTCCAAAGAAAAAAAAAACTGATTCATATTGTAATGTATTTTTTCTATACTGGAAAATAGAAAAACGCAAAACATATCAATCCGTGCGATGAAATTATTTGTTACCTTTCAAAACTGAATCTCTTGAATTTTAAATGGATGGGGGGGGGGGGGGGGGGGGGGGGTGGTCGACGGAAAGGGGGGAGACGTTTTTTAAAAAAGGGAATTTAAAGAAAAAAATTTCTCCCACACACTCCGCAGTATTTTAGTTAGTGCACTTTTTACACAATTTGAGCGGCAATTGCATGCAAATAATGGCATGATGGGGAAAAAAGCAGCATTCACAGTGCAATTTTTTTCAATCGGAAATTTTGATTTTTGTCAGTACCACAACTGTCTTATTAAATTAGAGCTAATGAAGACATTATGATCGTTGACTATCTTATAAAACATGTCATATTGGAGGGTCACGTTTCATACGAGGTAATGAAAGGCGTGGAGTCCAAAGCCATGAAAGAAGTCTTGTGAGTAAATAGCATGGTGAAAAGACTTTTAAAAACAAAAAACAACGCTATAAAAAGCAACGCTGAAAGCATATGATGCAACTTAATTGAGATTACATCCTCAAAAATGAATTAGAGCTTTACTCTGTTAGAAACAATGTATGAAAAGTTGTATAAAAAATGCGTCGTTCGAAATAGAACACGATTTTTTTTCTTTGTTGTACAATTTAGGTTCTGTATTTGAAAAAAGAAAAAAAACCTGTTAAATGTTCGCTTTTTTTCGTTTCATTAATTTGCTATAAGTACCTTCTATTTTCCTGAATCAAAAAAGATATAATAAAATTCATCCAACATCATATTTTTTTTTATTAAATTTCATTTTATAAATTATGCACAACCTGATATCATTTAAACTTTATTCATTACTACCATTCATTTATTTTGTTGTTTTATTCACTGGTATTAATTTAAGTAAATTTCAAGTATGTAAATCTTTTAAAATTAATTCTTAAAATATATTAAATTAACAGCACTAAATGAAGATATAAACGAAGCAAAGAAAACTCTAATTTGTGTCATTGACAAAAAAGAACGCATTTGAAATAAAAGAAAGATTTTCATTTAGTCCCTTCAAGAAAAAATTTTTTTGAAAGAGACAAAATGAAATCCAAACACTCGGTATAACACAGGGGATTTCATTCAAGAAAATAAAACTTTTTTTTTCTAATAAAAATAAATGTACTATTTCGTAAAGAAATGTTACATATTACTTTTCTGATTAAGGTATGGAAAGAAATATTATTTGAAAATTCAAGAAATAAGAAAATTTATTGAAACTCTCATTTACAGAAGCATCACTTATGGATAAAAAGTTAGCATGAATATAGTTTGAAAGAATTTGATTTGAGTTCATATTAGGTTATTTTCAAGATAATTTAATTTTTTATTTAAGTAATGATGCTTTCCAGATTTCTGATGAGATTTTTGAAATAATTTTACAACCAAAAAAAAGCTTAGATTAAAAAGAAAATATTTGCTCAAAATAAAATCTGGATCTTGATGAAAAAGTCGACTAAGAAGTAGGAGGGATTTCTGAATTCCCGTTTAAATAATGGCAATAAATTCAGCTCAGCATTTATTTCTTATTGCAATTTGGAGAACGATTTGATTTCTCAACAAAGGCCATATTATTGTTAATAACATGTTGGCTGCACGAGGAACATTCAAATAATTTCTGGAGAATTTTAATAAGGATCAACTCTTTCAAAAACAATCCAACTATTTTCTGTCAAGGAGATCATGATAATTTCCCATCTTAGGGGAATGAACTCTGAAAAAAATCCCAGAGACAAAGAAATAAATCTCGGTCCGATTTAACACGTCCCCCTTTGGCGGTAATACGAGGAAACGAATTCTTATCTACTGCAGTCCGACCCTTCGTCTCATTAGCTGCTGCTTCAACAGCGTACAGGATATCAGAGCAGAATATAACCTTTCACACTCAACCAAGCTGAAAGTGAAACCTCTTCGATAGCATCTTTAATCTTAAAAAGACGAGAATTTGAGATTCATTATGGGGAAAAAAGAAAGCGCAAAAACTGAAAGCATATCGACGGGAAACAATAAATAATCAAACTATTTAAAGGCAATTCAGGCTAATAAAGGCTATTTAAAGGCTAATATTCAGATGATGCTATATTAAGGTAAATATTTATTCAGTACTATTATTTCCCATTTACTAGAGCTTCGATGCAACCTAGAGATGAAGATCCCGTTGAATCACACATTCATTTTAAAAATGTTTCGTCAAATTGTAAAAGTAAATGCTTTTAAGAAATACTTAGTAAAAAGAATTCGAATAATCAAAAGAATAATTAGACTGGATAGTTTCCATTTAATATTAACTTTGTTCATTAAATTTTTAACTCCGTTGCGTAATATTTTACAACGTATCATTTGGTAATTAATATGTTTTTAAGAGTTTTGCATGCTAATTAAGTTAAAGGTATTTTAAAAAACAAACAGTTATAACAGTTTCAACATAATTTAAGGAAAAACTATAATTGTACGCAGTAAATTATAAAATATATTTTTGTATACAATATTTACTTTAAGTATTAGATACAATTTTGTATCGTGTCGGAAGAGATATATCTATTTCTTGCGTAAAAATTCATATTATTTATAGAAATTCATATTGTGTCTGTGTGTGTTAACAAGTCCAATTCCCAAACAACTTCCTCAAAATGAATTTTTGATTTCATAAGAAAATGTTGAAAGTAATTAAGGAGAACATTTTCTAACAGGTATTTATTTTTTTTCATAAAATTCATGAAGTTAAAAAATTTTAAATACATTTCCAATTATTATACCGAATATGATAGTTACATTTTGTAATTCTTCAAATAAACTAATATAATTAGATATTATATTTTGTAATTAGATATATCACACATGGCCAACTTGTACAATAATTTTAAAGTTGTTGTAAATGATTAAAGTATTGTACAAAATAAGAAAAGAAACAAATAATCCAATGTATTTAATGCATTCTTCATTTTTACAAAAATTATGAATTGCAAAAAGTGTTCCAATATAGTTTTTGGTTATATTCCTGCTTTTTCTATCTAAAATGTTCTGCAAATTCCATATATAAATGTTCAATTTCATTTTATATAATGAAGAGACTCGCTTTACAATTTGGGTTCATAAATAAAGGTAAAGATATACTTTTCGTTGTGTGCAAAAATGGTTTTGCTGAACAGATGTTACGCGAAATCCAAGATTTGTTGAGTCTTCCGTGGCTTTCATCACAGGGGATCCACTCGACAGCCGATATCTTTGGCGGCACACGTCCCCTGAACCACCCCTTCCTGGTACAACTCAACCGCCTCTTACGATGTCACTCTACTTATTTAAGGATCTTGATCCTGGACAGCGTTGCGATACTGACAGAACTACTAAGAAAACCGAGTTTCCTGACTTTTCCTAACACTCGCATACATTATTTAGAGCCCATTTTTGTGTCATTTCTAAAAATGATGGTTTATAAAATAGAACATCAAAAAGGGCTATACTTGAAATACCTCAAACTAATTTCCTTGCTCTAAGACTAAACCAAATGAACTGGCGAGCCACTTCGGAAAAACATTAGAATCCCGTGGGCCGTATATAAAAATACAGTCGAACCTCTATATAACGAACCTCTATATTGCGAATTTTTCTGTATAACGAACTTTTTCCTGGAACCTTGAACATTTCACGATTTTCTTCGTAAAATAACCTCTCTATAGCAAAGTGCAATTTCTATATAATGAACTTTTTCTTTTGTGATTCAATTTTTGTTCTCCCCTTTATTAAAGTATTTCCGAAAAAATTTTAAGTTATTCTCTCTTTAACACATTTTAGGATGGTCATAAATCGTCAACTAGTTTTATTAGATCCTAACTTGCCGAGAGCAATAGAATTCCGGACGTTTCATCCAAGAAGTGCAACTTTTAACACCCATTTCCCAGTTCACTAGAAACATCTTCGATATCCTCTTTCACCCTCAGTGGAGATGTCCCATGTCCTCTTGTTCTAACTATAAAATAATGTATGTTTAATATTACTTGTATGCTTTTAATTAGAGAAAATGTCCTTAAAATTCATTAATTTTAATATAAAATTATTTATCTAACATTTGAATTACTATGTATTCTTCGACATTCTTTTTTTTTTTTTTCTTGTTTTCTTTGCAGTTTTTCTTTCTTTTCTTTTTCGAATGGGTAAGATATATAAAATAAACATATATTTATTTAAAAAAAAGGTGTGCGTGATTACTTTTTAAATATATAGTGTTCATGAATTTAAAATTTGTTTTATGTGGTTTACAAAGTATATTAAAAAATGAACCTCTATATAACGAATTTTCCATATAACGAACTTTTTTCCGGGATTTAGCGACTTCGTTATATAGAGATCCGACTGTGTATATCTTTATTGGATTTGGACCTATTAGAAAAATTTATTGGAGCGAAAATTTAAAACAGAAATAAACTATTATTATTGTTTCATTATTTTTCCTATTTCCAGACATATAATAATTTTGATGCAATTATCAAATAATGTTTTTAATTTATTTAAATAATGAGATATTTGTTTCTCAGTTCTGTTACTTAGTTTTTGCAAGTTGATCTCAATGCATATATTTGCGCATCGTAAATGATGTCACAGGTTTTCGTCTGATGAATTTGAGCGCGATTTATGTTTGACAAATTTCATTTTCGAAAAGAACGAATGACAAGTGTAAGTTGAAAGAAAGCTATAGGAATCAAGCGTGATGCTGCGAAGCACTTCCAAGCATCCACATAAAATGCAAAACCCTGAAGAAAACATGCAAACCATGTGAAGTTTACATCATGTATTGGCGGTGATGAAATATGCAAACCATTAGCATCAGTAGCGCACACAGGAATTTTTCAAGGGGGTGGGGTCCGGGGTCGAAATTCTTGTATCATGCTCCTTTTGATTTTGTCCATTTTCGGGAACAAAACACAGTAAAAACTTAATTATTGAATAAATAATTAGCATTAATTAATAAAATTAATCATTAATAACAAATACTAATTAAATTTTACGTACTATATACTTAGCATTATAATCAATCGGAAAAAAATCAAGGGCTTTGGGGGGGGGGGGCCGAACCCCTAGGGCCCCCCTTGTGTACGCCACTAATTAGCATTATAGCGCAGACACACATCACGGGTGACCGTAGTGCCACACGCAAGTGCTATATAAAGGAAGAACAGATTGGCGATTTAAAGGACGTCACTTTTTTTTCTTTTTTTGCTTAAGTTTTTTACTTGTGCCTCTTGGAAAACATCGAGGGTCTTTTGACTGAGTTTCTGATTCGACCGAGGAGGAATAGTAGCCTATAGAGATTGCGGATTATCCTTCAGAGAAATCGTCAACGTGTTGGACGAAACCAGGCAAATGTGATCTGTCATCGCTAGATGCAGGAGGAAACGAAGGACCAACGGTGCCGATCACACCCACCTCGTTTCACTACTGCCCGTGATGGCAGACGGGTTGTGCGCATGGCAGTATTGGATCGCACAGCCACATCACGAACCATAGCACAACAGATTCAGTCTGTTACGCATCATTCAGTGTCCGTTCGTACCATTCGACGTTGTTTGCAGCACAGCGGAATGTCCACAAGACGTCCATTGCTACGTTTACCCTTGACTGGAAAGCACAGACTGTATCGCCAATGGTGCTATGAACAGCGGTCATAAACAACGGATTGGAACGACATTGTGTTTACTAACGAATCCACATCATTCCAGTTTGCGGACACCGTGGTGAGAAGCTGTTGAACTGCTGCATTATGTATCGACACACTGATCTTGCACCACCCGGTATCATGGTTTGGGGTGGCATTGGATTTCACTGCCACATCCCTCTAGTACGAATTGCCCGTACACTGAACAGCCATCGCTATACATCTTTGAGATGTTGGAGCCCATGGTCCTCCCATACATTCAGCGCTTGCCATCGGCCATATTACAACAGGATAATGCGTTATCAGTGTGGAGTTATCAGTCGCGCACTCAAAAATTTTTCAAGGAGGGGGTCCAGGGTCGAAAGTGCACCATTTTGGTATCATGCTCCAATACGCCACCCACCATATTCATCTGATTTTGTCGATTTTCAGGAACAAAAACAATACAAAATTAATTATTGAATAAATAATTAGCATTGATTAATAAAATTAATTGTTAATAACAAATACATAATCAAATTTTACGTAATATATACATAGGATTATAACCAATCGAAAAAAATCAAGGGCTATGGGGGTTGTCCGGACCCCTAGGACACCCCCCTTGTGTGCGCCACTGGGCGTTATGTATCGCCACACTGATCTTGCACCCGGTATCACATGGTTTGGGGTGGTATTGGATTTCATTGCCACATCCCTCTTGTACGAATTGCCCGTACGCTGAACAGCCAGCGCTACATCTCTGAGATGTTGGAGCCCGTGGTCCTCCCATACATTCAGCGCTTGCCATCGGCCATATTCCAACAGGATAATGACCGACCGTATGTCGCACGCAATGTTCAGGAGTTCTTCTTTACCCATCAGATTGAATTGCTTCCTTGGTCTGCTTGTTCTTTCGATCTATCACCAATCGAAAACGTGCGGTCCATGCTTACACAATGACTGGCCAGAGATACACCCCGCTGCTACACCAGATCAACTTTAACAATATGTGAAAACCGCATGAGCTGCTGTACCCCCAAGGACACATCCAAAACCTCTTTGATTCTATTCCAAGGCATGTGGCAGGGGTTATAGCCAACAATGGCGGCTACACTAACTAATGATTTGATCATCCTCCACACGTCACAAGAGGTTGTAAATTTAATCATTTAATCCTGGTACAACATATTATATGCCAAATAAATTTCCCTGTTATATCTCTGGTCCTACTTGGTGTCGCATTTGTGTGTCCATCAGTGTATAAAAACAGAAGCAACGTGATAAATTAGAAACAATTATAGGATTTATTTAGAAAAAAACATTGCACTAAACACAAACTTTTTGCACAAAATATTCATATTTTGTAAAGTTGAAGAATAATACGGGCCGCGAGTTGGCCACCCTGCTGTATAAAAGATAATAATTCCTCACACATTTTTTAGTTTTGAGAAAACCTTTGTTTTATTTTTTCAAAGGGGACTGAGCACCTATTTTGTTAATAGTAGTATCTTGAGAAGATTTTTAAAAATTTGCAGTAGTTAAAATTATAAATATCTGTGATTTTAAGCTGAAAGAAAAAAAATGGTGTTCTGGGATAATATGTGTTTATAGAAAATTTGTTGCGCAAACAACCAATCAAGTTCTGTTTGTTTCTTCTTCAAGTCTTTTTTTGTTTTTCTCTTTTAATGCATCGTAATACAATGCTTCTCAAACTTTCACTATTGGCGACCCAGTTTTCAGCCATAATTTTTATCGCGCCCCCCTTATACAATAATAATGCCCTTTGGCGCAAAAGCTACAATACGATCTTAATTATAAACCGTACAAATTAACAAGATAAGTATTAAATTTTGTATTTGTTACTTTTAAGTAATATTTATTTTAAACAAGTTACTTTTAAGTAATAGGATAATTATTGTTATTTTTCTTTTCTCTAATTTTTAAATTGGAACAAATTGCAAACGGATATTTGAATAAATTTATTTCCTCCATCATCCATTTCTAAAAGTATAAATGTCATTAGAAAAAGAGTCTAGTCTATGTTGCACTCTATCATATCCATCACATTTGGATTAATATTTAAAGCGAGAAGATTTCAAAATGCTTTAACCCGGGAGAGCAGGCGCGCACTCGATACTAACGTTAATAGTCACGAGAGGTGACTGAATCACCCCAATTTTTTTTTTCAATTATTTTTACTGTACACTATAAAAAAATCACAATTCCAGTGAACAATTTAACTAAGAGAAAATATACTTACCTACTTTAAAGGACTTTTCATTTTTTCTTTGATGATTTGAGAAAAAATCCATTAAAAGTGAACTAAAATGTTTCAATGGTACGTAACCTTAATAAAGGACACAAATCACAGACACTTTTCACTAACATTACAGGAATGATATTTGCAAGCAAAACCGTCATATTTTGTTCAAATTATTGTAGTTTAGCTTGACTTTGAGCCTCGTGCGACCGCTTCCGTGTTAAGTGTATTCAATATAAAAATATGGATGTTAGTTCTAAAAAATGAATTGTGTAAAACGCGTATTTCATCATGCTTTACATGTTTCAGAATACCCATAAAAATAAATCTTAGCCAAATAATCCTTCAAGGATATAACTAATCATACCAATAAGTTCCTAAGTCAAACGATGATGACTGACTCAAATCTGCTTGCTGGGTGAAAAGTGAACTAGTCTTCCTTTTCTTTCTACAAATATTATACAGCATTTCAATAATAATAATAACAGTGATGAATTTTTCTCTGGGTCTGCGGTTTTTTTTCTCCCCTTCTTCTGAAAGAGTAGTATTTTAGGTTTAAAAAGAAAACGTAATAAAAAAATCTCTCATCGTGCCATTACAGTAAATCAAACAAAATGTTTTTTTTTTTATTTATTTAGTTATAGGATCAGATCGTTGATAAACGTATGGAAGGGGAAACTTTTATTTTTGATGGAGTATTCGCCAGCTGATATATATAAATTATAGCAGTGTAAAAGCGTATTTTTTTATATGTCAGAAAGTATTTTGTTTACTTCGTTCCAGTAAATTAATTTTTTAAACCTTTTATGCTGGCTTGAGAGTTGACAAAACCAAAACCTTAAAAATTCAAAGTAATAATACTTTTTCCACAAGGAAAAAAATTTAATCTATATTAATGATATTGAAAGAATTGTAACCCGAAATCCAAAGCATCTAATCGGGAAAAAGGCATGTAATTTAAATTTCTCTTTAATTTTTACTTACACTTTATCGATGTTTAAAATGTTGGAAATCAGATAAAATTCTTGCCATATATATTTATTTTACTTGCCACATATATAATTTACAACAACAAGAAATTTTTTAGTAAAATTTAATTATATTTAATCTATTTTATTAGATTAATTTTCTTCTGAACTACAGAGTCCTCAATATGCTTCGAGATTCCTAATGCTTGTCCATGTGAACAATTTAGATATGCCTAATAAATGTCAGGAATAAGCGGACGTGACCGTATATGAAACTTTAAGAAAAAATTACCCACTAATACATTGCATTCGATAACTAAAAAATAATAAATGTAAATAACTAAGTTTTAAGACGTATAAGAACACTAATCAGCTCATTAATGGACATTCTAAATTTAATAATCGAATGAATCCGAATTAAATATTGCGTGTAAAATATATCTATAGGTAGATGCAATAGGATTCCTTATATATAACACGAATCCAAAACATTATGAAAAAGTATTAAGTTGAGAATGCCATTTTGGCAGGAGAATTTAACATAAACAAGACTCCGAAAGATTCAAATAAGCTATTAGTGGAGAAGAATGCAATGACACAGGAATAGAAGACGTTTGCATAGGAACTTTATCCACCACCCGACCAAAGATTTTAGAACTCTCTTTCCCAGTTTTTACATTTTTTAAATGTTTCTTTTTGTTTTTTCCTAAGGTTGTGAGGATGAATCCTTGAGTCACTGACTTCATTTGCAGATATATCTTTGCAACGACCGTGAAATGTCATGGACTGATATTGTAATTTATTTGGTGAAGAACTTTCCACAAACTATTGCTATATTAATTTGCAAAAGGTTTTAAGCCCTTATACTTCTGTTGTGCATTATGTATTAATAATTCATCTTATTTTCAACAACTGTATTACTGTTACGCTGAAATATAGAAAACTAATATTCACATTATACAAATGAGTTAAAATATTTTTAAATTTCCGTTTTTAAGAAAGAAGACATCATGATTACTTACATAGCATGTATATATGTATTTATATATATGTTACCGTTAAGAAGACTTGGCCCTCTGAAAATAACCTATTCTGTTTCTGTATTTTAATTTAGTTACTCCTTTGTATTATTATCTTTCGATTGATACATCACTTGTGTATGCCTGAAAATTAGAAGTTGGAAAAAACAAATTTGGGAAACAAATTTGTAAGCAAACAAATTAGGGAATTCGACCACGACCCCTTTTCAGATTTAAAAAAAAAGCTTTTTGATAAAAAAAAAAAAAGCTATTTTAAAAAGAGAAATAATAACTTTAAAAAATGAAGGTGTTACAAATAAAGCAGGATGTTTTTGAAGTATTATATTAATGGGTTTTTTTTCGTTTGAGATGTGCGCATGCAAAATTTTTTAATTAAGGCATTTTGTATTAATAATTTTATAATTTTAGTTCATATTCATCATATGTTTTTCATAAGAATATAATATTACAATATTATATGAAGCAAAAAACTTAAAAATTTCTGTCATAACAAAAAAAATTTTTTTTAACATTTTCCTTGAGTTTTCTTATGAAATTAATACTCTCTAAAAAAGGATAATTTATAAAATATATGGGCTAAAATAGTGCTATAATTTTTAAGAAAAATATATAGCTAATATTTGAAAGTGATATTTATTTTTATTTAGTTTATAATAATTATTTTTTAGAATTATAAACTGTAAAATGGTTTTCTCAGTTTGCGTTTTTTCGTATTCAAAATGCTTCTCCTTCTACAATTGTTTACCAATCACTTTCATTTTTTTCCTGTGTGTTATATATAATGCATTTACAAAATTTTGGATCGATTTTGCTGTAAACTTAATATTTTTTTCTTAAAAAAAATTTAAATGTAAGAGATTTTGTCTTTTTTGTTGAATTTTAGCATACATATCAACATTTTATTTTTTCCCCCTCCAAAACTAATTAAGTTATTGTAAAAGGAATCCCTAAAATTGTTTCAAAAAATTCTTAGGAATATTACAAAGAAATTTCTAGTCAAAAAATTAATAAATACAAAAGGAGTAAAACTTTAAAATCTTCCAAATTCTTTTAAAAAATTTTTAATTTTTAAAATTGTGTGAATGATATATACCAAATTTCATTTCCTATCAGTTTCTTGAATAGAAACATTATATGTGTCCGTTCACGGCATGCGAAACGCCATCTGTGTAATTAAGAGAATTAGGAGTGAATTGTTGTGTCTTCAAATAAGAATATGTGTTTTTGCGCCAGCCCAACTGCGCATGCCCAGTAATTCTGATATGAATGTAAAAAGTGTTGTGAGTAAAAAATAAATGCCAGTCCACTAGAAACTGTGTCGTGATTGCGTCATGAGAATAATGAAGGAGTAATTAAGCTATCGACTAAAAGAGAACCATAAATATGGACAGTGTTTGCACCATAAAATTGGTTATTGTGCTAGAGACTCTGGAGTCAACTGCTTAAGTGTTGAAGTTGACCCAAAAATATGAAATGCTAAAATATAATTTTTAAATACATAAATAAACGAATTTGTTAAAAAGTTGCTAAGTTTCCTTAAAGTGTGAAATCCGTTATTTTATAGAATAGCTAGAAATAACTTGACACAAGTCAGTTAAAGTATATGAAATTATTGAATTCTACAATTTAGATTAGATTCTAGATCTCAATTTCTATAGAATAACGATTTCCTGATCGTTAAAATATGAACAACAGTTTGAAAATGCCTTGACAGCTTTAACTAGATATTCCGAAAGTAAAGATGCTGCTGTTTTTGCCAAAGAAACATCTTTGAATGAAACTATAGAAGTGCCTTTTCAGCGTTATGATGATGCTCCTTCGGCCCCCCCGAATAACACAATGAAATTATATGTCTAGTGTTCAAAAATTTGCTTATTTTACTGTAAATACGAGCAGTTGATCCATGTTTTTTGTTCAGAATATTACAAGGAAGATAAAATTAAACAGAAAGTCTAAATATAATAGCTTGTGTCTAAATAAAATAAATATCATGAAAGAAAGATAAAGAGCTGAAGAATACTTGGAAATTCAAGTTACGAAAATGATATTATTGTGTGGCAAATCTTATTCTGAGGTATCTGTAGGCACGACAATTCGCATTCCAGTTCCTGAAGTTGATAGAAGAGACGCGCTAGATCCGTTTTAGCTGTCGTCATAGAAAATACTGGGAAAGAATTTTTCCGATTAGAAACAAGAGATGTCAAAATAAAACAATTGAACTTTATATCTCAGTTCAGTACATGGGAGCGAGAATTAATTTCCATTGAAGAAGTCCAGAATATTGACACAACGCTTCGATCTGTTGCAACAACTCAAAGTTGCGGCACGCACATAAACAAAGATTTAAAATTGCTCGTGTAAAAAAATGTGCAATAGCAAAAAGTGTGCTTGTTTCAAGAATAATATGCAATGCAATTCATAGCCTCATTACAGCAATCCTTGCTGTAATAAATAATGAAAAGTAAAATAAAGGTATTTCATAAAATTTGAATTAATATTCTCTTACATTTTTGTTGGAAAAAGTTTACTCAATGTTTTTATGAAGTAATTGTTTTTCTTCCTAGCATGTATTTTTTTGATAATATTTAAATGTAAAAGTTCCTGTAACATATTTTTTCCCCTTTCTGTTTAACTAATGTTAGCAATACAAGCAATAATAAATTATATCTGTATTTCCTTACTATTTATCAGTTAATCATCCATAATAGGGATAAAATGTATTTTTCGAGAGATTTTAGCTATTTATGATAAATTAATTTATAAAATAAGTGAAATTCTTTATTTTTCAAAAAAATTTTATTCAAAAAAATTTGTATCAAAAATAAGCAATTTGTATAAATCTCTTCCTCTCTCAAACTAAACAATTTGTATAAATCTCTCTCTCTCTCTCTCTCTCAAATTAAGCAATTTGTATAAATCTCTTTCTCTCTCTCAAATTAAGCAATTTGTATAAATCTCTCTCTCTCTCTCTAACAGGTTATATTAGAGAGGTATAGGTTATTAGGGGTCCGGACCCCCCCAAAGCCCTCGATTTTTTTTCCGATTGATTATAATTCTAACTATATAGTACGTAAAATTTAATTAATTATTTATTATTAATGATTAATTTTATTAATTAAGGCTAATTATTTATTCTATAATTAGTTTTTTACTGTGTTTTGTTCCCGAAAATCGACAAAATCAAAAGGAGTATGATACAAGAATGGTGAACTTTCGCCCCCGCCCCCCCCCCCCTTGAAAAATTCCTGTGTGCGCTACTGCCTTACATATATAACCTATTTTCTGTAAATACAAGATTTCAGTAAAAAATTTTATTGCTTGTTATTTTAGGAAAACAAGCATTCAAACTAACAACAATCAATGAAAAAATATCCTTTCGTTGTTTCTTTTTCCAAAGATAATTCACTCCCCCTAAGTAATTGGACAATCCTCAGGCATTTCTCTTTTTAAAAGAGAAAAAGCAAAAGAAAGAAAATTTGCTCTTCTCTCAACAGCGGAGCTTCAGGATGTCAGGGGGCGGGGCAGTCACGAGTACCGCCCCTTCCAACACCCATTGGTGAAGAGATTTTTTAATGAAGCGCGCTTCAAGTGCCATGGATGACGAGCTGTGCATCCAAAGCATTTTCACACCTCAACAAATAAGGCCTCAAAGGAAGCGACACGTTCATTCAGATTTTTACTCATTGAAAACATTCGACATGAAGGAAGTAGAACTCTTCTTCGAGAATTAGCAGGGCTTCGATACATCTGTAAAAATAGAAAACTTAGTTATACGAATTTGAATCTTGTTGCATTGTGTTGAATTCTTTCGAATGAATCCTTGAACTGCGGCACGTGTGAACCCATCTCTGTATCATTGCCGTATCCCTGAATGTTTCCGTGAACTGAAGCGCGTGTTGGCTAAGAATGGTTGACTTTGGAACAACTCAATACGGGGACAACACAAAACGATTTACAGTTAGTCATCTACTGGATTTACCACGAAATGGTTGCTGTTTTATTCCAGAACCTACGGCATTACCTCAGGCTGCGGACTTAGAGGATGGCGACAAAACAGAAGGTAAAATTTTTCTTGTTTGGTTTCGAGTGTTCATGTGCATTCATTATTAAAATTAATCACGATAAGTTACATAACATTGTTTCCTGTAACATCATTATGCCTTAAGCAAATTCATTCAAAAATTGTTAGAAAGTAGATTTTTGCATCAATTCTTGATTCTTTTAAGTATATACATGAACGAACTGTACAGAAACTTAAATGAACCTTATATAATAAAAGTCATGGACTCAAAAAAGTTTAACATAATGAAAGTGTCATCCTTTTATCACATTCACCTCTAAGACAGAAAAAACTGTCTCACTACCCTTCCAATAATTGCCTTTTTACAAGATCTTGTAGTGCTAAATGTAGTAAATCCCTCAAAAAAATTCAATCACTCTAAAGAAATAAACTAGATATTATTTTGAAATTATTAAATTATAAATAGGCCTTTATTGATCCAAAACATTAAAAGTAATATATATATATTAAGGCATATATACATATCAAAATAGCAGAAGGTTAAAAAAAGATAATATTACAAAATAGTTTTAAATAAATGTTTAGTAGAAAGTATTTAAAATTATAAAGTCCATTATATTTGGTTTCAAGCATGAAAGAAATACAAATAGATTTATGTCGTTATTTAAAATACACTGAATTTATATTCGCCACAGTACAAGTACGAATAAATCATTACGTAATTAATATATGTTCCATTATGGTTAAATGTTCTAATTTCTTTAGATTTTGTTAGGATTAATTTTTCACTTCAATAATCCCCTTTATTTCATACAAACTAAGATTTAAAAAAAAAAAAATGAAAAAGAAAGAAATTTGTAATAAATTTTTTTTTTAATTTCCCTTTTTTACGATGTTTTAACTTTAAACTTTGATAAATTTCGTATTTTATGTATTTTTTGTTTAAACATCTTTTAACAAAACTTAGGAAAGTATATCTATTAACTATTAGCAGATACACATATCATAATACCCTAATTCTTTATCCAATAGGTTTAATATTTTAAATTAAGAAATTAAGATTTAAGCATTCATTTTGAATGAGATCTTCTATTTCTGTACATCAAGAATAATAAAATTCAGAAAAGAGAAACACAGTTTGTCTGTTCCAAAGTAAACAATGAGGAAATTTGCTTCTAATTATTTCAATCTTTGTGATAATTTTAATTTTGAGTAGTATCCAAATTTTAAATTAAAATTAAAGATTTTGTCCCTATATGTTCTGAACTTTATGAAAGTAATCAAAAAGGAAGTAGGATTCTTCTAAATGAAATAAATTTAGTAAAAAGTATCTAAATTATATAATAAAATCATAGTTAAAAATGAAAACAAACATTTTAAGGCTGCACAGTACTCTTTTTTAAAACTTTGTTTGGGGGATAGTATTAGTAAAAGTAATTTATGTTTTACTTTCAGATTATATTACTAAGTTGATTCTGAAAGTAAAAGGCCTCAGTCTGACCGGACATTATTTTACAATTTTAAAAAAATTAAGAATTTATTTTTTCATATAAATTTTTATAAAATGTTAAAAATTTTCTTGTCATTTTAACAGATTTATGTCTCTTAGAGATTATTGGAAACAAAAGTTAGTATGAATTTGAAAATCTGTTCCCTTGTTGATTTTTAATAATTATTTTTCTAGAAAAACCTGGAAAAAACACGAAATTTTTTAAAATAGTAACGTTAGCATTTTTTTAAAAAATCAGTCCTAAATCGATATTAACTTTTATAGAATATATATTTGGTAATATATGCAAAAAATTTCAAGACTCTATCTTGAACAGAAAAACAGCCTTAGGGATTAGAAAACACTTACATCTTCAAAATTAAAAGTCTTAGTTTATAAAGTCATAAAGGAAAATTTAATAATACCTGTAAAGCTATAAAATTTTTTACATGCCATTTTTCCAACTTATGTGTGTTATACATTAAAATATTACTTTAATTTAATATGACTGAAAATATTTTTTTAATTCAATATATATTTTTGTATAGTATTGGTAGCATATTTTACGACGACAAGTTATTCAGCCTAACCTTAACACAAAATTTTCACAAAAAATTTGAAACACAAAGTATTTGTGTACAAAATAATAATGATACTAACTTAAGTTAAAAACCACTTGGTTTGTACATAAAATTTAATTTTTTTTTCAGTTTTAAATTGGGACTGTTTAGCAAGTTTGAGTTTTTATTGCACGTCTTTAAAATACTATACTATAGTACTACAATATGTTTACAGCAATGTAGTTTGTTACATCATGGAAATATTCAGTTTTATCTACAATACTTCTATTCAGAATATTTGTATTTGGAAGTCTAATTGCAGTACCAGCTGAGGGCTGATTTTTAGATGCATCATTTTCAGTAGTATTGCATCACTTTCAAATATTGTTTCTCATAGCAACCGGAGAACGTTTAGGCTGTAGTATTTTCACAACAGGAAAAAATTAATGAAAACAAAGTAAAAAACTTCTAAGTTATATAAGCTATGCGTAAAAATAAATATATATATATATATTGGTCTTGAAATCAATCTTAACTAAATAACTAAGAGAGAACTCAAAAAATTCAAAATATAAACAAACAAAAATTATTTTAGTAATAAAAATTGCACTTAATATCCGTTTTAACTGAAAAAATGGATTGTGTTCAAAATTATTTTTAATTAATTCAATTTAGAAATGCAAAATGCTTTAAAATGAAACAGAAACTAAAATCTAGACTCAGAAAACTTGAAACGTTTTAAAAACTAATTGGTTATCACATCTGGAATTTTGAGACACCCTTTTTAAATTTACGGGTCATCGGAAAATGCAAAAAAAAAAAAAAAAATTCGATAATTTTACTATGTTTAGGGTACTGTTATGCCTTAATGACTATTATTTTCGAACTTTAATTTTTCTTAAACGGGTTACATAATATACTCATGAATTTTATTTAAAACCGTTCTTAAAAAAATAATCTCAAATTTGTTAATTGCTTCCAAACGAAAAGATTGTTTGGTAATTTAGGAAAAATATAAATACTTCATTTTTAAGCTATTGACATTTTTTTCTCTTCATTCAATAATCTCTTTACTTTAGTTACTAATGAATTTTGTGTTAAAAATGAAAAGAAAACTATGCCAACCTAAAGAAAAATGACTTTTTCGCATCATTTGATTATTTATGAGCTTTGGGTGCTCAGTTAAAATAAGAGCTTCGATTATTGATGTAAGAGTATATCTAAACTAGTAAAACTAACAAATGTGCCCGGAAGAAATAACTTACAATAGCTTTTTTTTTTTAAATTTGCTTGACAAACTAAATAATTTATAGGGAAAAATTCAATAATGATCAAGATTATATTTTAATCATAATTCATATTGATTGGACACGTAATGAAATGGTTCCATGCAATATTTCTTTAAAAAACACATACATCAGAATCTAATATATTTGTTCAAAAATAATTCTGTCATTATTTTGTGCTTTACTTTAAAATATTTTTGTCTGTTAAAATCAGTTCATATAAAAATTAATACATAAAAGCGAAAAAGAAGTTTAACTATAAAATTTACCCAAATATTCTTCGGACTTCAATGTTAGATGTTTCAAGAAGTAAAAAAGTAAAATTTTATTAATAATAAACAAAGGTATAGTAAAATAAATAAAAAGCTACTTACAAAAAATAAAATATAATGCATGTAAGTTTAACGGACGGTATTTTTTTAATTTTGACTTTTGAATCAAACCACAAAACAGATTCCCTTCGTTTGAACTTTCCCCGAGTCTTAAATTCGTTTCGATGGATTGAATTTCTTCTATCTTTGGTTATGTATGAAAAAGAGAAATAACAAATAAGTTTGTTGTCTGATTAGAATCCTAACTGATTATTCATGTAATGAAACAAATGTGTTTTCTTTATAAAATAAGAATTTTGCCTAAATACACACAATAGTCTAACAATTTAAATGCGTTTTAATTTTTCATTGAAATGTAGGATTCATCTTGGTCATTCCTGAATTCTTTCTTTCATACGATTCTTTTCATAATTTTGTTGTACACAGTATATTACTCTAAAATCTTATATGTGTCTTGATATTAATGGTTTTACCATAGAGTATTAATCAACGATTTAATTCCTTATTTTAATTTAATTTTTTAGTTTACAATTTTGAAATATCTTTTAAAGAAATTTTGCAATTATGTTGACTTTTCCTCTTTCTAAAATAAAAAAAAATTAAAGGAATATTAATTCCAAATGAATAAATATGAATTTTGTCTTAAAATTATGTTTCCTTAAATTCAGAAAGTATTCGTATTTATATGCTACTATTTTCAATAAACTGAGTAAGAAACAACGCTTAGAATTCATTATAATTATGTTGTTATATTAGGGACAAGTGTCAAAGGGTTCATGGAAGTGAACACTGAAGATATCGAGGAACATCTGGAATATTTCCATGACATTTGGAAATTTCTTTGACATTATTGTTATGAGACAATTGAATAAACAGTGAGAAATTGGTTTTCTTGTATCAGTGTATATTGCAGGGATGGCGAACCTTTTTGAGACGTGTGTCAAATTTTGTTCTTATTTTTTTTAGTACTACCTCCTGGGTCACTAATGCCCATTTGTACCAGAGTTAAGTTTAAAAAATTTTAACAGAGTATTTTTAAAACTAAACATCTTTAAATTCAATTGGCTTATAACGGGTAAAAAGGGAGCTATGGAAGTCTCTCTTTCTCTACAAACATAACTAATTAAAGTGCCTAATTAAAGTGCATTTTATCCGAAGAAAGTGCTTTAAATATGGTTTTTTGCTTTGGTTTTCGATTATTTTTCAACAAACAAAATGTGAGCAAAATAATTCACTTTATTTGATATATTTTGTTTTAACACTTTTGCTTTATTTCAAATAATACATACTTTCATATACATTTGTTGTCATTTGTGTAGCTTTGGAACTAGCGGTGTAGCTACCGTCGTATCGATGATACGGACCCCCCTCCAAGCTTCAGGAGCCCCAAAATATGTAAGAAAAGATCACAAAATATTGAGGGTCCACCGAAAAGGGCCTCCAAAGAATTTGGATACGGGGTCCACTTAGGACTAGCTACGCCAGTGTTTGGAACTGTAATGATCAAACTGAAGGTTATTGACAGCATTTTAATTGCATTTGTGTCAATGTGCTTGAAAAATTCAAATAGAATATAAATAGTCCACACAAATTACAGAATCCTTATAAACCCTCGTAAGCAAACAAGTGGTTGCCTAGCAATCGTGGGTCAGTTAAAAAGCTTGCGTGGGTCAGTGTCTGATCCACGGGTCATAGGTTCACCATCACTGGTATATTAGGTACTCGAAATAAGAAAAAAAAATGAAACAATCTGAGAAACAATCGTAAAGTATCTATTTTCCCTATTTTAAAATTTTTACGAAAACTTTAAGAGAATTTTATCTGATAATGCATCTTATAACTATTAAATACTTACAACTGAATTTTAAAAATGTTCACATTTATCGATAACAAGCGCAATTGTTTGGAATCAGTACATTACATACTCATAAATTTTTACACATTGAGTAATATTAATTTATAAATTATTTATTAAATTATAATTCATATTATTTATATATATTGTATAATTAATTTTTTACTTTGATCCCCAACATAGTATTTCTTTAAAAAATTTCTTTTATTATTTAAATACAAAGTTATATAAAACAATTGCTATTTTCAGCATTTTTTTTTTTTTTTTTTTTTTTTTTGTTCACTTCCATAGTACAATCTCACCAGGCTCTTACAACCATTGATATAAATTGCATTTTAACAAATTAAAAATATAAAAACAAATTAACTGTATTGAATATATATATATATATAATTAAATATAATTAAAAAGAACAATAACTCTCCACATAGCTGGTAATTCTACCACCAATAGCTAATTAAAATTAATTCTAGAATTAGAAATAAAAAAAAAAAACTCATTTTTTAAAAATAAGTTACCATTTGAACACCTCTAATTGAAAAGATATTGATTTTTTGTAATAAAAAAATAAACGTGGTTTTATATTAGAACACAAATATCTTTTCATGTGTATGTGTGAGTGTTTCTTACAATAAAAACTTCTTTAACCTTATTTTAAATGGTTATATATAAGTATTTCTGGTTTTGAAACAAATCTGTTTATCTTTCTTTTAGATGTAGGGGCATTTTAAAAAAAATATGTATAATCTACTGAAGAGTATGTTGATGTATAATATGAAAGCGTCAAGTTTTTTTTATGTAATAAGCATTATCATGACGTGTTTTTTATTACTTTCTTGACAATGACTATTAATTTAAAACTTTTATACCGAAAGTCATTTCCACTTTATGGAAAAGATTTTGATAGTTAATTTTTATCAATGAATACCGTATTTTTTGTGGAAAATTGCTTCTATCTGATAGCCATGATTCTTGACAATAGCTCGAGCTCGAATTTTTCATGAAAGTAAACTTTTTCTTAGTACTGTCATGTAAATTTTACTCTATTCCTCTTGAACCGTTTTCCAAAGACCGTTCGGTGTTCTTGCATGCCGTTTTCCAAAGGCTCGTTTTAATAAACCGAAAGCACAAAAGCCCATTGCAGAAGCCTAGGGTGGTTTTACACATATTCCATCAAATGGGATACACTTTATCCTGTTTCTGATCCTTTCTTTGCTAAATAAGCGGCAGTTGACTTAGCCGTGTGACTAGAGGCTTTGTCTATATGAAGCTCGACTTTATCAATGTCCTTTCTATATAAAGTTGGAATTTCTTCTTCAAAAATTGGTTCTAAAATATTCTTCTGATGGTAGAGAGAGTTAGTTTTGGCTTTACTCGAGACTTTTTTTTTATTTTTAATTTGCTGTTGTTAGAAAATCCTGCAACTATCATAAATCCCTTTGGGAACTTAACTGTACACTGAAGTACTGTGGACGACACTGACCATTCCACACAGTCATTCCCGTGAACACAATAGAAGATTGATCTTCTACTACAGTCACTTAAACCTCATCGAGTGTTATTACAAATTTCCATTTTTCGGCAGCTAGGTGTTTTTTACAGAATTTTCTACAGCTTGCTTTCCTTTCAGCAATATGTTTTATAAAAGGAGATGAGCTTTAGGTTGAAACATCTGTTTTAGCATTAAATCCATGTGAATGATTTTAATTACAGTTCTGGAAGACATTCCTAGTTACTATACAATGAATTTTTGAGTCGGCAGATTTTCTTTTAGGAACAGAGACTTCAATTTCTTGAGAGTTGCCTGCGTCTTAGGATGAAGTTTGGTGGATATTTCTTCATTTTTACTTTCTAACCCCCCCCCCGCCCCCTTTCAAATTCAGTATATTATAAATAGCTTTGATTGAAATTCAATCATCGTGCTTTTTACACCGCTTTTTAATTTGTTGATACGAATATTTCTCCTTGGAAAGCGTAATTACGTAACCTTAGAGCCAAACATTATTTTTAGGAGCCATTTTTAAAATAAATCTTTTATTTTACATTCCAATAAAAAAAAAACCTTTGCAGACGATTATTCTGAAGTTTCCAAAGTTTTATCTCAAAATTCAAACGAGAAAATGAATTACAAAATCGCTTTCAAAAAGTGACCTTCTGTATATCGGTGTATTCTACTTGTTTCTCTCTCACTAGTACATCTAATATTTCCAAAGGATTAAGATTCTTTAAGATCTTGTTCTTGAATGGGTTTAAAAAAACATCTTTTGGAATGGATAAAATAAGTGACAGATAATAATAACATAACAAAATAAGTTGACCATCTTAGTAGGTACACAATCAGCATGCGTTGCTCACCTTTTTAATTTCAAAAACAACATGCTATAATTGAAAACGAGATCAAGAGTATTAAAATTTTACTCAAGATAATTGGATTTTTTAGGAGAGAAATAAGTGGTTAATCTTCCCCAGCTTACAAAATTTAAAAATATTGAAACATCGAAAAAAATCTTTTGTCGGGAATGCACTATATTAATTACGGGGGGGGGGGGGTTTTTTTTTTGTCGATTATAAATATTTTAAGACGACCTTTTAGATCTTTACGGCGGTTATTTCACTTAACTTTCTCTAAAAACAATTGGATTAAAATATACGAGTCCGATTTAACACACGTACATTTAAATTAACAATAAAATTGATGAAAAATATTAAATTTTTCAGAGGAAAGATAAATAGAATTGGTTCTTAGTAGTTTCAAATTATCTTCTCAAAAATATGAGCATTAGTAATTACAACGCATATTACATTGATACATATTCACCTTTTTACAATGCTGCACTTATTCAAAATTAATCTAGAATAGATAAGTGGCATAAAATTATTAGAAAACACTTGTTTTCATTAAGCAATCACCAATGCTTATATTTCCCAAGTTAAGTCGTTTGAATTTCGTCTTTAAATCCTTATACTTCTGATGTTTAAAAAATTTCTCATTACATGAAAACTGTATGAGATTATTGGTATAACTGAAGAATATTATTGTCCTTAGTTTAAAATCACACACACACACACACATCCGAAACTAGTTACCAGAATCATAAAAATGTTTCAATATTATTATCATTCAGCATTAATATATAATTTGGCTATATAATGCAAATACTCCCAACATTTATAAAGCTTAATTAATGAATAATGTGGATGTTAGGAAATGTAAAAAAATGTTTCCATTCACATTCACCTTAGGATTTCAATATTCCTTTCATATATTATAGGTTTTCACAAAACAAAGACATTTCTACAAACGCGTATCCAATGGGAAATAAGTTTTTTCCCCCTCATTACAGAATGTACAAATCCATAATGATATATTTAGTTATAGTAAAAATGTACTGTATTTTTAACAACTATTTAGTGTGGTAATTTCTAAACACAAAATTACTGTTCTTATAAATTCTAATAAAACACAGAATTACTGTTCTTATAAATTCTAATAATAAACATAACTAATTTCAATACAACTTAAAAAATAATAAGCAAAAATAGATTAAAGCGTTAAAGTAGACATATGTGTATGCGAGATAATTTATGAATATCAATACTTTTGACTATTTTTCATAAATATATATAAATACAAATAATAATTCAATTACATAAACCCGAGTTGGCCTAAAGCAAATGTATTTAAGGAATATTGTAAAATATTTCTTTTTATTTTTGCACTTAAAAATTATATCACAAAAATAGGTATCT
Organism: Trichonephila inaurata madagascariensis; assembly: GCA_019973955.1. Taxonomy (NCBI): domain Eukaryota; kingdom Metazoa; phylum Arthropoda; class Arachnida; order Araneae; family Nephilidae; genus Trichonephila; species Trichonephila inaurata. Next base: position 606,210 of record BMAV01008731.1, on the reverse strand, counting down.
ATTACGTTAATAAAAAAATTGTCAAAAAAAAAAAAGAAAAGAAGAAAAATTCTCTCACTTTTCACCAAATTTGATTAATTGAGGCAGCTATCTTATTTTTCCTCTCTTTTATTCATAATTTCTACGTAAATTTTATCTTAAAAAATCCCATTGATTTATTGTTATCGAATCGTAATCCATCAAAAGTTTTTGATATTTTACATATACTTTATCTTAGTATATTCTATGATGACATTACTTTTTTTTTAAACCCACATTTTTTTGACTAAAAGCATCATCCCGGGAAAAGCTTATACTGATAAACTTTTGATCACACTTCTGATTAGGTGACGTCTTCATCACTTGACCGAGGGTCAAAATTACAAGTTCCGTCGCCAATAGCCCTCGCGTTGCTTTAAAGTGTGACGTTGATAAAAAATCAAATCAATCTGCTTAACGCACTTAAATCTTTAAAATACTTAAAACAAATGCACTGCTAAGTCCTATAACAATCAACTTCTTGAAAAATAGAGCCGCTTGGCGCGAACCTGCGTTTCTAGTTCGATTGAAATGAATTTGTATACACTTAATTCAAAGCAAAGCAATAAGTAAGAAAATAACACGACAGGACAGAACAAAGAAAAATAAACACAGCAATACATTAACAAACTTTAAGCTTAGGGCTATACAAAGTTTTAAGGTACCAGTTTTAGACTTTATTTGAATTAATAATTCGGCCGAAATAAAATTTAAAAGTGAAAATAAAATTAGAGATGATACTAAAAAACTTTAGATCAAAAATTAATATAAAAAACTTAAATAACTGCGATCGAAATGTATGAAAAATTAATCTACTTATTTAGAAAAAAATATAATGAATTTGAAAGTACTAAAATAAATTTATAAAAATGAAAATCACCATAAACAAAAGACATCAAAAAGTAATATATTTAAATCACTATAAAGAACAAAAAGAAAGGAAATAGCAGGTTTGCATTTCCGAGAATAATTTTTCATGAATACATATTCCTTAATAAAATCAACAACACACACACACGCATATATATATATATATATATATATATATATATATATATATATATATGTAGAAATTATTAAAATAAAAATATACAAAATTAAACTTTTTTTTTTTTGAAAAAGAAAGTGTAAAAACTATGATTGATAAACTATAACAAATATTTGTACAATATTCAAACAAGTTTCTATGGTTAAGTAAAGTAAATAATAAATAGGAATATGTAAATTAATTCGAATTAAAGTTAAATTTATTGCAAATGTATATGTGTGGTTTAAAAAGTTTAATTGAACAATCATATTTTGAGAAGTACCTCAGTTTTTTTAATATTACTGGTTTTATTACTACATCTTTATTAACTAAAAATAATTAGTTAAGTATAATGTTCCTATAAATTGATATATGAATACCATATACTGTTCTATATATACAGATTAGAACGTCGATGATGTTAAGTTTTAAAGAATCCTTTTAATCAAAACTATTGCTATTTAATTTATGCCATAACATGCAATGTTGTATTCAAGTTATCTGTTGTAGGTTGGATATTGTTGGTTTTAATAACGTTGAAGAAAGTCGGATAAAAAATAATTTGTGGTATAAACTGGTTATTTCTGTCTAAGATCATCAGTATATCTACACCGATAAGAAGCAATATTGTCAATATATATTTTTTTTCTAAAAATTTAAATATAAATTAGCTGAACTGTTGCTAGAAGGTTCTTAGAATATTCTTTACAGATATTTGAAAACGTAATATATATATATAAACATAGCTTTATTTTGATATACAAACTATCATTATTAAACAAAGTTATCTATACATGCATAGATAAATTGCGAATAAAGTAGACTATAATTAAGTTATAATGTTACAAGAGGTTAATTAAGATATTCGTCAAAGTTTTCTCTTTTAAACTGTTTGATTTGGTGCATATAATTTTGTGTTCTTTTTAATGTATAAAACGATATAACTTAGTTTAAGCGTAACAATTAACAGGAAAAGCAGAAAATTAGATATGAAAAAAATTAACTCTTCCGTTTAATAGGGTTTGGCAAAAAATATTTTATATTCTTCCCTGCATTTAAAAATACTTTTACGTCATCAAATTACTTTAAAAATGTATTTGTACATATTATTAAAAACAAAATAAAATTATTTACAATAAAAAATATTTTTAACGTATAGATGAAAATTGGAAATACTGCATCAAAAATATAAAAACAGCTTTATTGTTTGTTTGTTTTTTATCTCATCATGGTGAATTAAATATGACAACTTGATATGTTGAGTGATAAATCATGATATACATTATATATATATATTTAACAGAAGATAAAAATTATTAAATAAAAAATGAAAAGCTTTTTAAATATTTTTTAAGTGAGATAGATTCAATTTATTCTATGTGATCAACAAATTGTGGATTTCAATTTTGTAAATACTATTCGTTATGGTATGAATCCAATTTCCATATTTTTTGAATGAACTAACATACACTCTGTTTATGAACAATTAATCTTACTTGTGTTATAACATATTTTACTCTAACACGATATAGGATAGCTGGTTGTTATGATCACTGATTAGTTTAGAGAAAACACTGAAAGTATGCATATTGACAGGACCGATCTTAGGGTGTTGGCCACCCTCGTGCAAAGACATAATGCACCACCCCTGTAAGAAATTTTTCATATATTTTGACTAATATTTAACGTGGACGTTATAAACTCATCTACCTGTATAAGAGTAAAAAGTTAAACATTAATAAAAATGCAAATAGACACAAATATAGCTTCATTCCTCTATTTTGTTTTTCTAAATTGTAAGGCTATTATTAAATTGAATTAATTTCCCCAAATGTATATTGAAAATTTAAACTGTCCTATATCTTAGGTAATATTAACCATATTAGATATTTTCGAAAGTAAATTTCGCAAAAATTATATTTGTAAAGCATCGATCCACATTGAGATGCCAGTGCCACTCATAAGCAAAAAAAACTTTTCTTGCGGTATTGCCGGCCCTACCAAGAATTTTGCTACCAAAAGAAAGAGGTTAAGTACATGCGTTTTTTTTTTAAATTTACACACTTGCACTTTTTCTCCCTTTTTAAAAACCATATTAATATATTCATTCATCTCGAATTGCATATTTAATTTAAATTAATGATTAAAACCCCATAAAATTTTAAAATGTTTAAAAATTTTCAGTTTAACAATTTCTAAATAATTTTTATTAAAAAAAAAATTCTTCAAAAAAAGACATTAAAATTATGCAACGTTATTTTTCATTTATAGGATATATCTCTTAGCTTGAACTTTTACTTTAGCTTCTAAGTATCATTTAACTGTCTTTATTTATAAAGCACCTTAAATATTAAAATATCCTTAAATACTGCCTGCAGGTTTGAGATATCATATGTATAACTTCAGTTTTATAATGAATAACAATTTGCTATTTTAATGACATTCTTTATATGATCAATTCTAGAAAACGCATTTATATATATAATGACCATCATACTTTAACATACACAAATCACTAACACATGCATTACAGGCATTCCAATTAGTAAATGTGGTCCACACACATTTTCATATTAATAGTCTGATAAATTAAAATTTATGATGAGAGGTGCATACTTCAGTTGCAAGCGTTTTAACAACGCAAACATATGGTAGACAATTCGTGATGTTTATATGCTGTCACAACATTCGCATTTTCTTCTTTTTACACAAAAAAGCAACTTGAACTCTGACAGATGTTTAGATCTCGTTAGTAAAACACTCAAAAACAACATTTACAAATAGTAAATAGTGTAAATGAATAGAAAATTGCATCTGGGTTGCCGTACCAATTATGCTTTGATGACAATTACTCCCAAAATGAAATAAAACATGTTACATGACATCACTGCAATTTCAAGAAAATATAAGGGCTAGTTATTTATTTTGAAAGATGTTCTTTACCTGGCATCTAAAATTCACTCGAAGCAGCTGATTTCATTTCAGAGTTTTTGAAGAATGTTTCATAGGGTGAATGAATTTCGAAATTTTTTTATGCAATCCCACCAATATCTTCGGAAGAAACGACGCTTTGAGAGACATGTTCATTTAAGTTCGCTTCAGGTAGGCTTCTTTTCAATCGATTCACATATTTATGTGGGTGTTTCCCTTTCTTTTAAATTAAAGTCCTTATTCCTTTTTTTTTAAAAAAAATTTTGAAAAAGTATCTAAAAGCTAAAAATGCTTCCCAAATGGTCATAGTAAAAATTAAAATAAATAAATAAATGTATGATCCATTAAAATACCATTTTCTATACTAGACTTTGAAATGTACATCCCTTCTAAATAATACTACTGAAAAAGTATTTCTTGGGTTGTTATTGCAACAAGATATTCTGTAAGAAATATATTCCAGCTTCCATTCGCTGTTATTCTAACTTATCACCAAACTGTGTGGGTGGCAATGCAGATTAGAGGGTTTTTAATTACTTTAATCTTGCACAGAATGAAAAGGAACATGCATGCAATCGATATTTCGCGAACAAACTTATTAATTTAGCTGGCTTGTTATGATACCTTTTATCGGTATTTCGATTAGTAAACACGCGACTAACATTACGCAGCTATTACTTTTTTCTCTCCCTTTTTTTTATCTTTTTCATAAATATTCTGTTTGTAAAAAAAAAAAGAAATCAAAGAGAAAATAGAAAAATTCTATAAAATTATTCACATTTATTCCGTATTTTTAACCAATTTAATATCAGAAACTATTTATAATAGCAGAAACTCTCAAAAAAAGTATAAATTATACATGTTTGGTTCAGTAACTATTTTTTCTTTTACTTCATTGGCTTTTAATGTGTATCCGACTACATTCGAAACATTTTTTTAAAACAAACTGAGATATGAGCTGATTACTTTTTGTAGTTTTCAGACTTTTGCTTAGTAAATTGTATGCGGAAAAAGCCAAAACTGTAAGGAAAAAAAATTAATATCCAAATGGAAAAAATCATTGAAAATTCATTTAAAAAATACGTAAACGCTGTCCTTTCTGAACAAAATGTTTATCAACGAATTTTCAATTTTCGAGCATTTAAATGTTACATTACTATTCATTTTTGAAATGAACTAGGAGATAAGAGATATTTAAATTTTTACACAAAATATAACATTTTATCTTAGTCACCTTATGAAGTCGCTTGAATTTATATGTGGATGCAAATTTTGTAATGATGCAGGGATTTTTTAAAAAAAATAAATCAAAACAATTCTAGAGTTGCACAAAACATATACAAAAAATTCCAGTTAATTATTTTCATAACTTTTTCAGCAATCCCTGTTCTCAGTTTCAAATTTTCTGCAAAAAGAAAAAAACGCATTTTGCGTAAAAAAATTTTTTTTAAGTCTTAAACTGCGTACTGGAAATGGAATCTACTCCTACGTATTAAAACAGTTAATTTTATACTAGTAAATGAAAAATCAAAAACTTGGTATTTTTATAGACCTTACAAATTGCCCTACAGATTTTGACTCAATAGAATAATCTCATGTAGTGCAAATAGAGTTTGTTGAATATTTTTTAAAATAATTATATTTTAATAAAGAAATCATATTTAAAAAAAAGAAACTTTTCTGTACATAGTAAAAATAGTCTTGTATCTTCACACAAAAAAAAAAAGTTCCATATGCTATTGGCCAAAATAAAGAGCTGAAATTCCGATGAATACTATAGATAAAAGAATGTATAGTATACTGATTAGTGTAAATATATGGTTAATCTATAAGATATAGTACAGCGGTTCCCAAACTTTTTCACCTCATGGAACCTCTAGAACTCGAAGGTGCTTTTGTGGAACCCCTAGAACTAGAAAGTGTTTTCGTGGAACACCACTCCATACACATACTTCGAAGAATATATCTCAAATTAATATTTAAAGTAGATCAATATGTTATGGGCACTTTATGTAAAGACAATTGAAAAAAGTATTGCATTTATTATTCAAAAATTATAATCTAATTTTTTAATATAATTTTACTCATTAATAACATTAATTTGTGATCCAAGTGTCACTTATCCATGCATTATTTAATAACTGGGATACGTGCTTACTTTTTTTCACACAAACTGTCGAAGTCTAGATCTGTTGAGATTAAATGCAATCGCATTACCTATTCAGAGTTTAATTTGTTTAATACTTTGTTTTCGCAGCCACTCATGTTGAGAAATATATTTCACTTAAACACAATGCTCTGAATGGCATTAAAATGTTTATAGCTGTATGAGAAAACCCGTGTATTTCGTATGAATTTTCAAGCTAAAATTTAGATACAGTTCTAGCTAAATTTAATGATATGTTGATAAGTTGTTTCTTCTCCTTCATTATAGGTGTTTTACCACAAATACAAAAAGGTGAATTTTCCATAAAAGTTTAAAAAGTGTTGCATAATAAAGTTATTATATATAAATAAGATTTTCAGTTTTAATGAGAAAAAGGAGCTATAGATACTTGGAACTATATAAACTTGATAGAGAACGGGAATCTATTTTGAATACATATTTATTTGTTTTCGATTTTTTCATTGTGCCTCATGGAACATAGTTTGGGAACCACTGCTACAGTAGATTGAAAAAATAATGCAAACTTTTTTTTATGAGATTAAATAGTTTATGCGAACCAAAGTTATATGGAATAAATTAAATTTTAGGTACTAAACAAAAGTTATTACGATAATAATGTGAGTGAAATAAAAATATATCCGAAGCTACCATCTTTTTAGTATCTTTATAAAACTATTATTTTTCCTTAGAATTCAAAATTATTTTAGCTTGAATTTCAAGTTGTCAAATCTTGCTATGTAGAAATTTCAGGAAGTGTTAAACTGTTTCGATGGCACTAAATATCTAAAACGATAAGTTTTACATATACGAAATTATTCACAAACAGAAAATTTATTTATACCTTTTGAACTAGTACTTTGAAACTAGAAGAAAAGTGCAGAATTATAAATAATCAGTAAGCAAATACCAAATGAATTCAGTGAAAGACTCTTCTTAAATATTTTTTTTCTTCCCACTATAGATGAGACGGGTGAAGGGGAGAACAACAGAAAAAAGCCTAGAAGAAACAGAACTACTTTCACTACTCACCAACTAAATGCATTAGAAAAAATTTTCGAAAGGACCCATTATCCTGACGCCTTTGTCCGGGAAGAACTGGCCAGGAAAGTAAATCTAAGTGAAGGAAGAGTTCAAGTAAGTGAACATTTAATTACATTTAGACCAAATGTTTTTTTTTGGGGGGGGGAGGATTAAATGTAAGCAATATTTTCGAATCTTTATATTTTACCAATATTTGTCCGTTTACTTTCATATAAACTAAAAACTAAATCTCATGAAAAAAACTATCAAAGTGTATGGGTATTTTCATTAATTTTTATACGAAGGAATTGATTCTTAATTTGATCATATGGATTAATTCCAAGCGATTAAATGACTAACTATTTAGGTTATCTATTGAAATAAAAATCAATGTTGAGCACACATTCATGTGCAATGAAAATCTCTTTCTCTCTTAAATACTTTTCTAAGAACTCATAATATTATCTGTGTGGAAATATATTTTGTATATATTTATATATTTGTGTTCCCTTTTCAACCTAATCATCATCATTACTTGTTAGAAATTACTTTTAATTTGTGATCTGTTCAAAAGCTGGGGAGAAAATTACAAAATCTATTAAGAAATTAATTATTTCATAAAATATAAAAGGAAAAAAAATCTTTTGGATTTAAATTTAGCGCTTGAAAAAAAAAAGAAACTCACAGATCTATCCTTAGGTTTCTGAATGAAAAATTTTACTGATAAAATATTTATAAAACTTCTAGTAACAACTATTAATAACTACTTAACTTGAGAAGGAAATAACTGAAAATGTCATAAAACATCTGAATCTGAGCTTTAGTTCAGAAACTAGTAACGGGTTATCTCACCAGGTTCCCTCTTAAGCTGTAACTTCATTTAATATTCTTTATATTTAGTTTAACTGTAACTTAGTCGCGATCTCTCGAGTACAGGACATTCGGCTTTGGGGTTCCCTCCCTTGATTACCTTTAAATTTAGAGGGAAATTTTATTCAATATAAATCGCACAGAATGTTGGTAAAGGGAAAGCTTAAGAGAATGTCTTGTCAAATAATTAAAAGGCTCGAAATCCAATAAATAAAATTTATAATACAGATGGGAGGGACTGTGCAAAGAATCAGAAAAAAAGCGAACATTTAATAAACAAAAAATGATTAAATCATTTGAATGAATCTCCAGTTTTATTGAGATTATATTGGCTTCATAGTCTTCATTTGTTTCAAAACAATGGAATCTATCTTGGCATAAATTAAGTAAAAAATGGTGTACCATGCAAAAAAAATTATTATTATTATTATTTATAATGAAGATAAAATATGCGATAATTGTATATGTATGTGTTGCTAAAAGTAATGTTTTTAAAATTACGGATGATTTGGAAAAAACGTAGGCCTATAAATCATCAATACTTTCATCAGAACATAAATTCATAAAACGAAAACGAGACTTCAGCAAGAAAGATATTTACAATGTTTAAGTGATTTTGGAATAAGAATTATTCAGCACAGTTTTTCATTAATCAAAAAATTATTACCCATCCCCTTGTAATCTCTATTATGAAATTCATCTATTCATCTTTTAAACCAACCTTCAGAGGCATAAAACAAAAATATATTTGGTCTCTTTCAGTTCTAACATAAAATACGCGACGTATAACGAAGAAACTTAGTTCGAAAAAAGTCAGGAGAAAATCATAAGAATCTCTCAATCAGATTGAAGATTAATCAGTAGTTTGGGTATTAATTGTTCATTATAAAATGAGGCACGTATTCAGTTATTAAAATTATTTGATGTTCAAATTCTAATTTATAGATAACAAAAACTTTGAAGCGTATCAGAAAATGTTCTTAACTCTATTAAATGGTCCTTATCCTTGAAAATTAGTCGCCATACTCGAAGAATCTTGGGGTTTCAATTAAAACAAGATGTAACAAACTTTCCTCCTCACATTGATTAAAAGAAAGTATTTCGATGAGAGCTTCATAAATTAAGTTTGTATCTTAATTTCAGTGACGTTCTATTATATTAATATAACACGTGAAACGCATTTGAATAGACAAAAATAAAATGAGACATTGCGATATTTTTTTCCTCATTTTAATCTTATACCTTTCAGAATCAGTCTTTTTTAAAAAAAAAAAATCAGATTTGGTTAATGGTATGTTTTATAGAAGTTAAATATAGTTTATGTACTATCAAAAGATTATTCTCTATATATTCTAACAATTAATGGGTATTAAAAAATCTAACAACTTTAACTGTATTTACTATAATATTACCTATACAATAATATCATGTTTTAACTCTATCAGATACTTAACGTATCTTTTGTTAGCTTCTCTGTTTTGCGTTCTTCTTACTATTCAATAAAATATAACCTTGCGCTGTTTGTTGCTCAGTTAGATTTCTCAGAGGGAAATAAGAAATATAGGTTAGAGACAGGGACATCTTAAGACTTCTCAAGGCCCTAGGCCCCTACAAAAAAGTAGGCCCAGGGCCCAGACACAAATGTAGGCCCTACCTATGACCCTTAAAAGTAGACACTACATAACATATGTTGTTAAAAACTCGTACAAACAATATCCCGAAGCAAATGAATGTGTTTGGCTTACAATCGTGCCCAATCGACTTCCACCTTTTTACTGAATTATGGTGATAGGCCTATACATGGACGACGGTCTTTACATGTAGCCAGTTGACAAAAAATTCCAAGTATTTCGAAGAATACAACATTCGACTGTTGAAATTATTCCAATTCGTGATCTGAGTTGAGAATGGGGCCCCCATTGTGGCCGAGGCCCATGCCTTAAGACGTTAGAGATTCATCTCACAATCTGATTCTTAAAAGAAGTTCAATTTTAAGGAACATACAAAAGCTTCTCAGTAAATCTGCAAATATGTTTGTTTGAAGAAAACTTAATAGTAAGAGTTTACAGAAAAACAAGTCTTACGGAATTCTACATTATATTCTACAATTATTTGTCTTAACTTCATTCAATTCTTCACTTTCTCTTTTTGGACTTCTGTTTTTGGGATACCAACTAAGTGCATTAACAAATGAATAAAAAGCTTCCTCATTGTTTGAGCCGTTCGATTGTTCGGGATGATAAGCAACAAAGGTAGCTGAATGGATCGTTCGATCTGATTCTCAAATGAGGAAAAGAAATGGTCTTCATACAAAGACTACTCAGTAAACATACAATTATTTAAACTAGGAAGAAAGTTTGGTGACAAATTTACAAAAAATAAATCTTACTGAATTTTTAAAAATATTTCCAAAATGGTTGTAATTTTCCTATAAAAAATAAAATTTATCACTTTTATATATGATCTGAGACCCGCGAACTTCAAAATAGAAAAAATAAGGATAAGCAATAATAAAATATTTTTTTGAAAAAAAAGAGGAGAAAAAAGTACAGAAACTAAATCTTTAAATCAATTATGAAAAATGCATTTGTTAAATAATTAAAGTATTCAGATTTATCTTACGAAAAAATTCGAACATTTCGATTTTTTAGCATTTTTAACTTTATGAAATTGTTTCATAAATACAATATATACATTATAATTACAATATTTAATGTGATGACCACGCAAGGATCCCCAGCATATATTTTTTGGCGGCAAAATAATTCTTTATGATGACAAAATTCTCTCAATGACAAAATGGTTCCTCAGTTGATGAAGCATTATCATTGAATACTTTATCTATGAAAGAAGATTGCTCCAAACAAGTCAATGTTTCGATTAGTTAACAGAGGAACGGTGTTAAAAAATTAGGGAAAATGCTCCCGAAAAGCTCCCAAACACATCTGTGAACCCATTTGTCGTTGCTTTTTTTCGTTCTACTCGTGGATGTGAAAGAGCCGCTTTTGGCTGGGAGCCACTAATTGCCCGCGCTGAGCGTCGCCATCCAGATGGTATCAAAGCCGCCTCATGTCCCCGACCCAAAGCGAGTCCAATCCGTTATCACCGTTTCGCGCCCATCAGATCAACTCAATTCCCTTTCAACAGTCCTTCCACGCCGTTTGCCTGATTCTTCACGCCTTCCCCCGAGATTGCAGCACTTCATTAGCAATCTTTTACTTGAGTTTCTACCAAGTAACATTAAGATTGTTTTTTGAAGACCCAAACCACAATTAAATCAGAATCCATTGCGACAGTCAAAGTCCTACTGTAGATATCGATTTTTTTTTCTTTGCATTTTTAAAGTTATTTCGAGTGATCAAGAGAATTTAAAGTTATTTATTGATGATGTTCATCCGAGAAATATTTATTTAGCGATAGTTACATTGACTATTCGCATTGATTTGTGCCTTAATTATAAGAATTTTAGTGAAATTATATGATCCCGCGAGTCGCAACCAAGAAAATACAGAAATAAAAGTGCTTCACCAAATAGGGATTTCTTTTCTTTCCAGTCATCTTACACGTGCACTTCCAACCCAAAATCCCTCTGCCCTCGAGCAGCAACAGTTTCCGCCGAAAACAATCTTCAATAATGTGAACGTTTCAATTTCAAAATAATAAACTCTTAAAAAAATCAATAAGCTTAATTATTTTTAAAAAGTAATGGTCCCATTAAAACCGTAGAAAATAAAATAAAAAATCCCTTCGCATCAAACGAGAACGTTCCGAAAGACAGCTAAAATCTCACTATTTTGAGATAGCGAGATAATTTTATACCATCTGAAAGAGGTCACTGTAAATCTCATTTATATAATGAAAGATGATTTCAAAAATTAATTTTTATTAACATGTGCATCGTGAAAAGACATTCAAATTAATTCATGTAAACCCTTATATTAGAATAGTTTATAGTTTACAATGTGTGTTTATACCCCCTCTAAAATTTAAAATATCTCAAATAGATTGCAGATATAGTTTTTAATTCCGAAAAAAAGTATTTAATTCTATAATGTGTGCAGGAAATCATTTGATAATAACACACACACACACAAATCACCCTCACACAAAATAAAAACCCTTGCTAATGTAAAACTTTTATCAATTGGAAGGCCAGTAGGTTTAAATATTTTCTCTTTTATTATGGTATTTTTAAATTTTTTTTTTTCTTTTTTGCATTTGAAACATATATTGTTCAACTAATTTATTAGCTTTGGAGTCAAATATTTCAATTCAGATTATTTAATTATCAATGCTTATTTGGTCTACAGTTAATTTGGTCAAGCACTATTCGATAATTCAGAATATGATATATTTACAAGCATGCAAGATATATGAAAGAGGTTCCCGACCGTAATTTGGCACACGCTCATTTAAAAGTGTAAAAAATAGTGGTTGGAATACAAGTCGGGTTTCAAATAAAAAAAGCATTTTTCAAACTTTATGCATGTTTACAAAATAAATAAATACAATTATTTAGTTATTATATAACATTTTCATTGAAACCCTTATGAAAACATTAAAAGAATTAGAAAAAAATTAAGATAATAACAAACAAATAAAATCAAGAGAAAAGTAAGCGCGATCCATTAGAGACACAAAAATTTGTAAGACTTGATTATAAAACAAAGGTAGAACACACACAGTGTTGCCAAATTCTTACTCGAGTTATTCTAGTGGGAGCATACAAATTTAGGGAGTGCACTACGAGTACAAAGAAAGGAATCCTTGTTCATTGATTATTTATTAATTTCACATTTCGAATCAACACGGCAGCTATTGGCGACTGCCTTCGTTATTCAACTTTAGTCAAGTGACACCAGAGTTAGCATTCCACTCTCCAAACTATATTCAGAGACAAAGCTGAAGGTAAAGTGAATAGTAAAAAAAAGACTTAAAAAAGCAATTAATGTATAGCATATTTTCCTTGTTTTATATTGTTATTCATGTAGGAATAATTTTATAATAACACTGATAGAGATGTAAACATTAAGAATTTGCTGTCAACTGACACACTGAGGGGAGGGGGGATACTAAATACCTAGATACAATTAAAAAATACACAAAATTAGAACAAATTCCTGTTCAAAAAAGGAAATTTAGTTAAAGAAACTTTTATTTTTTATTAATAGATTATTCTTTTCACAGAAAACAGCCGATAAAGGAAAAAGAATGATTTTAGTATTCCTTCCAAATTTTAGAGCAGATTCTTAGACAACTAAATAATTCTGAACTTGGTAAAGGAAAACCAAAAAATTCCCTCAAAAGGGAAATAAAAAATAACTGGGACTTATTCAAAATCACATCACAGTTCACCGATTACAATATAAATCATGGAAAACAAAATCTTACCATTCGTAACTCGTCCTTTGAGACAGAACTTTGTGTAAATACCGTTATCGTTATCATAATCAAACACAAATTCCTGAGATGTATTGGCATTGGACCAATAAATCTAACCTAAGCTGTCACACCCAGGTAAAGGGAAGAAAGCAGGAATAATATATAAATCCTGTATCTTTTCTTCTTTTACGAAGCAATGAAATCGAAAATAAACCGATTTTTTCACAGATATTTAATATTGTAAATTGTGAATTTATATTATTTTTGACATGAACGAAGCATCTATCATTTTTTCTCTCCTAAAGACACGCACCCAGTTCCTTTCATTTAAACACTCCATTACATTCAATTGTCATTCAGCAGATTTTTTATTATATGTCACAACGAAAAATTTCTTTTAATCATTTTACATCTTTTATAATATTGCGTAATTAGCAAGTAACAAATAATATAGTTGCCCTGCTGTATAGGATAAGTGCTGGTACTAGGGGTTACATAGGCGCACTTGGTTCTGTCGAACCTTTATCTCTGATCATTAGAATTCGAATGACTTTAAAACACTTCCATATTTTCAATTTTTAAAATTTAACATTTAGGTAATATAATTCTATTACTGTAATTTAAGAACTAAAAGAAATTATGTGAATATCTCTAAAATTGCATGAGTTAGAAAGGGTTAAAGTTGAGCCAAAAAATCAGGACCTGGGAAGAAAAATTTACATGTTTGGGAGGGGGCAGTGTGAGCCTAGCCAATCCAATCTCATTAAAGAAATCCGTGCGTAAAATGGGAAAAATTTGGATGAAGAAAGTAAGGATGCATTGGTCTCGAGAGGAGCTTCTGTGATTGGCTGACCACAGTAGCGCGCACAGAAATTTTTCAAGGGGGGGGGGGGTGGGTCGGGTTCGAAAGTTCCCCATTCTTGTATTTTGCTCCTTTTGATTTTATCGATTTTCGGGAACAAAACACAGTAAAAAACTAATTATTGAATAAATAATTAGCGTTAATTAATAAAATTAATCATTAATAACAAATAATTTAAATTTTGCGTATTATAGAATTATAATCAATCAAAAAAAATCGACGGCTTTGGGGGGTCCAGTGTCCCCCCCCAAAGCCTTGTGTGCGCCACTGGCTGACCAGAATGGTCAGTTTAGAATAAGTAAAATATTTACGGAAAAACATGTCGCACACACACTCTTCTACTTAAAAAATACAGAAAAATTAGCTGTTCGTTTTGTACAGCCAGCCCAAAATTTAAAAATTTCACCTTCTTCTGGATATATTATAAGCGAGGAAAAATAGTGATGTTTCTAAAAATATACTTAAGAATACATCGAGATATTTCCTCCGTATATATGTTAGGGATCTGTATTGTGAAGCTAGTCTGAAAATATGTTCCACATTCCTCCTTACATTTCACCACAAAATATGCAACGGAAGATGATTTTAGTTCCAGATGACTCTGTCCTTTTACTGCGTCGAATCTTTGGTGGGAACATAACTAAAAGATTTTAACATGCTGATTATCTGATATTGCGATGCTTTCGGATCAAAATACGTAGTAGTATGACTTGTGCCTTGAGATTTTACAGAAAAATATATCAAAGTAAGTTTCAGCTTTGCATTATTTGTGCCTGTCTGCACTCGAAAAAATTGTTGAGCTCTTTAGTAGTTTATTGAGGTCATTTTTATATCTTAATTTCGATTGTGAATGAAAGAAAATAGTGCCAATTACTTTATACGGAGATCTCGGTTAATGTAGACATGAATATAAGACTAATTATCAGAAAGCTCTACCTCTGATCGTTAATTGTGCGTAAGTGAAATAGGCACCCAAATAATCTGGGATGTTTCCCCTTAGGTTTAATAATATAAAACTACATTTTAGGCTCCTTCATTTTATGTTAAATATTAATTTGAGGGAAGGGATTTCACTCAATAGATGAAAATGACATGAAGGCATGAATATGAATATTCTTCTTACACCGAAAAAGAGACTTTTAAAAAATTATTTTCTTTTTTAAGCATTTTTATCTTTTTACAAAAAATATTATCAACCTTAGTGCCGGTTCATGATTTGCAGGATTAAATTTTGAGAAGAATGGATACCTAAAAATCTTTTTCTTAGATCAACTATCTAACAGTAATTAGGTTAGTACAAAATTATGTTAAGTTTCATTTACGAAACGTACTATTTGAATTAAATATTCCTATGGAAATTACTTTGAAATTTCTATATTTTTGGAGTAAATCTAGTTCTTGTGTCCTTAAATCTAGCATTCACTCCCTCTCTTTAAATGTATGAGCATGCAAGACAAATTTTGTTCAAATTTTTTAATATAAAACACAGTGTCAAATATAAATTCTCCAATTTATTTAAATTACAACATGTTTCAGAGAGAATTAAAATATTATACTAAAAAAACTTATTCTATTAATTACAATAGTTTGTGAAATTATATCGATTGAAATTTCGTCTAAAAAGCTTAGAATATTAAAATTATATACAGCCTTGAAATCATTCATATAAATATATTTTAACTGCTTACTCTTTTAATTAGATATTTCTTAGTTTTACCAATCTTTATCAAAAATACATTAAAAGAATGAATTTCAGAAAAAATTATATTTATTATTTATTCGAGTTTATAATATATGATAGATGTTGGAAATCCGAATGATATGAATGAGTAACAAATAATAAGGATTTTGATTAGGTAACTAAAAAAACATTTTATACAATGGATGGCTTTCCGTATAAAGGGAATTTTTGACTGGTTATTCTTTTTTCTCTTTTTTCTGTTATATTTTACCTTCAATGAAAAGTAAGTTTATATTCGAAATTGTCATATCTTCTTGGTATTCTCGGAAAATTAAATATAACATAATACTAGTATCTTAACCACATATACAGTTATTATCCAAACAAAAGTCCTTAAGATAATAATTGGACGATAACTATTTTTTTGCCATTAAAAAATTAAATTTTATTTTAGTTATCAATTAACTATGAAATGAGTTTCTAGGTATTACCTTTAAGAAATACTATTCTCCCCAAATCAATTTTTCGTCAGGGTTGTGCGCATACCACGGTTTGAAAACCATTTTTAATGCATAAAATTTCAGGTCCATTTAACACTGAAGTAAAAAATTGAAATTTATTTACATTTTTAAATTTTATGTGCGAAATAAGATAAATGAGTGCAAATGTTATAATCACACGAATTTTTTTTAACATCCGAGCATATTTTCTATTGGATGGAAGTGTACAACGTCCCGATGGGATGAAAGAATCTTGGAAACATTTTTTTTAGATCAGACAAAATTAATTCTCTTACTCGATCATTTACATAAATATAATTTCAAATATAATTTTTCATTGAAGTAAGATAATAACTCAATTAGTTTCGTCATAAATTGTATCATAGAAACATCAGGGTAAAAAAAAATCGAATTACAAAAATGTATCACATTTCCCTTTTACCGTTTAAACTTCTAGGAGTTTTCATTTCCTTTTGATAAAAGTGTCAACTTGAAAGAGAACTCTAAATGACTTGTATTTAATTCTTCATTTAAAACAATGATTTTTCCGGAGAAGCAGGGAAAAGATGAAAAGGATAAAAAAGTGCCGCAAGAGAGAGAGAGAGGAAAGAAAAGAGCAATGAAAGATGACACAGACGATCAGGTCTTGCAAAGTTTGTATTTCCAACCGCTTCCGCTCTGGGAAGGGAAGGGGGAGAATTCTTCATTAGACGGACACCCCAGATGGCCTGTTAGGTTTCACTGGCGCCAAATGGTTTTCCACCCCCTAATTATCCCTTTGAATCAGATCTAAAGGATAAGGTCAACGCCAAAGACCACTTAGATTAGCACTTCTGAGCTTTTAAAAATAATATCCGCGCAGAAAATCTGTCGGAGAATTCTCGGAAAGAAAAAAAACAACGCTCCGGCTCTTGGTGTGTTTTTCCTCTCTTCGTGATTCTTATTTGTTCAGTGGAAAAAGAAAGCCGCGATGAAGCTATTCAATCCTCCTGAATCCAGAACATGTTGCGCAATCCATGTTGCGGAAAGAGTATGAATTTTTAAAGACGCCATTCTTTACATTCGACTATTTGTTTCTTGACACGAAAAGTAACGATCAAGCAATCAGTTTTAGACAACATGGACCTCAGAATTGTTTCAAAATCATGTAGGAAGGTTTATTGCTGAACGGAAACAGTAGTTGGAATTAACATCGTTCTTGTACAGCAGACATTAGATTAAAATTGAACGTAAAAAATGTGCGTGTTAGGAAAATTCACGAGGACGCGTAGCTTTATATATAGATTGTTTTTTTTTTTTTTTTTTTTTTTTTTTGTAGCTAATTACAAATACAACATCCCAGCCAAAGCTTTTAATTCTTTTAGTAGGGCATTTATACAGCTTATCTCTATTCAACTGGTAATATACAACTGTCAAGACTTTCCAAGATAGGAAATGTCATTCTGTTGAAAAGCTCAGATACTGAAAAGATAGCGTCCACATGCATGAGCCTTTTGCCAGAGACTACTTTCAAACCATTAAAAAAATAATTTTGTATTCTAGTATTTAAGGTTTCAAATGAATTATAGAGAATGTATTCAAAAGTTGAAGGAACGTTGTTAAAGCTCAGATAGCTCAAGATAAAGTGTTTGCCCAAATTATTTGGATTATTTTAAAACTTTTACGAGAAAGCTATTACAATTTAACAAGTCCAATAACATAAAATTTAATTAAAATAATTCCTTGATTGTTGAAACAAATTATACTACATAATTATTGAAAATTATACAAAGTAATCTCTATTTTTGAAATATTTCTAACAAAACAGAAGAGAGGATTTCTGAGAACTAAGCAAAAACTCTATAAAATCAATGAACCCTTTTCCATGTTAAATAATAAAATTTTAAAATTAATTAAGCAGTGAAAGTTATTAAGATGACCCTGTAAGAACTATTTAAATATTTATTAAAATAATATCCAGCTTAAAAATGAATACATTTTCATGTGTGAATAGCCATCGATTCGAATTTTTTGTTTGATTATTTAATTTTTCATTTTACATATTGTTGCCAAAGATCTAAGACTAATCTCACAAAAGAAAAAAATATTATTCTCTTCTAAGAAGACATAATTTTAAAAATCATCGTAAAAATGTCATCAATATTACACTAACTAAAATACTTGAAACTAATTCATCATTTTCCTTTCCTAGGTATGGTTCCAAAACCGAAGAGCAAAATTTAGACGTAATGAAAGAAGTATCTTAGCTCAGAGAAATCCACTCCGTCCTCCCCTTCCAAGCGTGGAGCAGCCCCTAGTTCCTCGACCTACAGCCCTTCTACCTTGGAAAACCCCGGCTAACTATTGCAGCGGACATTCTTCGGGGGCCGCTTTTCATTACGCGATGCAAGAATACCACTTTCCTACGCATCCATAAGGCATGAAAACCGCACGCAATATCATCTTATAATAGAAAAGGACTGAAATTTTATGGCCAAAATAGCCTTAAAAGGTTAGGAACGGTCCAATTTTGTAACACATTAGAAACGTCAAAAAATTTCCATTCAACATGTAAAATGCTTTAATTAATATACATTAAACTATAGTTCATTCTTATATAAGACTTATTCTTAAAAATACTTCTTATTATTCCCTCAAACAAATTTTTCAAAGGACACTGATAAAATAAATGTTTCAATATAACTTTCGTATCAAACACTGTTTAAGCATATATATAGTTTTTAGAAAAAATGATAACATAATTAGCCTTCTTAATCAATATTTTTTTAATGTAAAGAATGTTAAAATATATAAAACATGGGAGAAAACCTTAATGCAAGGTATACAAACCATAAAGTACTGAAATTTTATTTTTTTATATTATAAGTACGGATATAAGAATTTTATTGATATCCAAATATTAAAGTTACTTTCACTTAAAGTTAAAAAAACCAACTTTCTATACATTCAATTTAAGGCAAAACATTTTCAAACTCATTGGAATCAAAGATTGAACTGGACTCACATCAGAGAGAGAGATTGCTTATGATATTTTAAGATAACTTTTTATACATGAATTCAAAAACGTATGTGTATGAATTTTACACAGAGATTACTACAATTCGAATAAGTTAATGCTTGGTAATTTTATCATACATTTAAATTACCTGAGCAAATTAAACTAATACTCATATTTAAACTATTTTTATGTAAACACCTATATTCCTTTCAATAATGCCTTGTTGATAAAGGCGTGTTTTTGCTACTTTACGCTTTTAATTCTCGTTCAATAGTTGTTACACGAGAGACTCAAAACTCCATTATATGAAAATGTTACTTATGATTTAATCAAATGAAAAAGTTGACCCAATCGAATTATCAACAGATTGGAAATGAAAAATGGTTCTCTTATAATATTGCAAGTAATAAAATTAGCATAAAACAGGGACATAATTTTATAAAAAATAGCTATTTCGATAAATTTAAAAATGTAAAAAAATCACAGCAAAATATATTTTCAATATTTTTCTTTTATTTTAACAATTATGAACTAATCAATGTGTTTCCGTGTTTTTTTTCTGTGAGAAATGCCCATGAACCTTTAGAAAAATCAAAGTGGGCGAAAAATTGAAAATGCATTCTAAGAATATCAAAGCAAGAATCTTGTGACATTTTAAGCGACAAATAAGGGAAACAGTTTTTTAGTAGAGTAAACATAAATTCTAATTTCATTTTAGAAAATAGTTGATTGATATCGAAACGATTTATGATTATTTATTATTAAATAATCCAATTTATTTTATTTTAGAGACATATGTAAAATTATTTTCTAGATGTATTTCTATCCACCTTTTGGAAGGTATTACTTGCAATAAAAGTTTTGTTTTTCAATTCAAAAATACTATTTTCAATTTTATAAAGTATACATGCATATTTTGGAAATGAACAGAAAATAATCTGCTTGTTGGACTGTAATATTCCCGTCGTATTTCAAAAGAAAACGTGGGCTTTTGACCCCTCATTTTAAGCCCCAGTCAAATGACGAGGACGACACCTATCTCAATCTCCAAACTTTCACATCACGACAACTTGGAGCTTTGATGCGCATCATCCCTTCTACAAGGCGGGTCTTCAGTGACAACATGACTCGGCACAAGTTCGCGATCTCTTGGTTACAGTGTGGAAATTGGGGAATAAATCAAATTTCATATTCAGTCTTACAATGGAATGAAAAATACTTCGGCGAATGATTTTATTACACCTTGATAAAAGGAATTCCAAATTCAGATGAAGCTGTGACGTCTTCGATTGGGGTGAACCCCACCCCTCTTTTCACTCTTAAGTTGTATGGCTACGAACAGATATTAAGTGACAAGTGCACGTGGCCATGGGGTCATTGTTTATTGTCCGACCTCGGGCAAACTCCGACACCCAGTCTGGCAGTCATAAAGGCCAAAGAGAGTCGGCATCCTATTGACAATAGGCGAAGCCTGTATGAGAAGAACCCGGTCGTCACGACAGGTGCCGAGAGAATGGGTTTACGGAAACAATGTGAGGGGATGAATAAAGTGCCAGATGTTTCATGAGAATACTGGCGCCTTTACATTCCAGACTGACCGGGTATGTATTTGCCGCACAAATAGGACACAAATGTGGCCCGGGGACGAGGGCAGACTTTTGTGGCCTGCCAATGAGAAGAGACGAGGGGCGTGTTGTGGACCCGCCCCTGGTGTTTAAAAGGAGTTTTTTTAGGAGGAGAGCCCTGGATGGAGATAACTTGAGAAGAGCCCTGAAATAAAGAGACTTAGACGGTGGAGGATAGAGAGAGATGATATTTCTAATTTGGCGCGCTTTTCGACATATAACTACTGCTAAGTAAACATCTTCGAGAATGATCCAATTTCTTACAAAATATCGGATGATATATATGACATATTTTCATCTTTTCCTATGATTGATGTGTGTGTGTTTTCTTTCAACTCCTCTATTCCAATTATTATAATGAAAACTAAAAGTTTCAACAACTGTTGGATCCAAGCAAGGAGAAACTTTCCATCAACCTTCTAATGGGTGCGCTTTAAATTTACACAAGCAGGTGTGTGTTGTACCTTTTTACCTTAATTTTATTTAGTTTCGTTTTTGCAGCTGGAAGATATTTCAAATTAATAAAAGAGAAGTTAGACCTTAGCTTTTAATCATTAGATACCTTATAAGTAGACTTAAAAATCTCAACATTAGTACCAGGAATGTCCTCCTTTAGCAAAAGTGACCTTTCCAACATGTCTTGACATTGACTCCATTAGTGTTCTTTTCATCATTGAGAAACCACACTTATATAACACTTTTTATAATTTGTACTGTTGTCGTTTAATTTATCTTAGCTAAACGATTCTTTTAATATACTATAAATTCTCAACAGGATTAATGTCTGGAATAATTTCAAAGCGTGACAAGGGGTCGAGTCATGTTGAAATGTTCCATCAAATGTTTCCATGAATGAAACAATCTACTGCATAATATTTCTATGTATTTGAAAGAATTCACACCCTGCCTTTAAAAAGAACTAAGTTTCTAGTACCATTTGTTGTGAAAAAAAAACCCCAAAACATCTGTTTAAAAGTGTGTTTTACATTCTATTTGGATATGATCTGGTAGCAGTGTTTCACCATCATTTCTTCTAACTACATTTAATTTGTACCTTTGCACTAATAAATATGTTTCATCACTAAAAATCACCTTCTTCCAGTCGTTAACAGTCCATGATCGGTATTTTTTGGCCCATGCTAAACGTTTTTTCATTGTTTTCTGAGTTTGAAATTACTTTTCCTCGATCTTGTTGCTTTACGGCCGGGGTGGGTAGACTTTTCCAGGCTAAGGTCTACTTCTAATTTTTTCAAAGTGTCGCGGTCCACCCAGAGATATAGAAGTCATGAACTAAAAGAAAGGTCTACAATGTTTATTATTTAAGGTGTTTGTCGGCCAAAAAGTAAATTAAACTTAAGAGCTAAAGTATCACATGAATATCAAAATACTTCAGTGGTATTTATTGCTTGCTTCCATCTGCATAGCATAACCATTTGGTCGAAAAAGCTATTGCTATATTTCCTTCTTTTGAAAAAAAAAGTTTATTGTCTTTCTTTCTTCGAAAAATTCCATGTTCTCATCATTGTAGCAAAAAAGTAGAAAAATATAACTAAAAAAGTTTTTAAAAAGAAAATGACAATT
Organism: Trichonephila inaurata madagascariensis; assembly: GCA_019973955.1. NCBI lineage: Eukaryota > Metazoa > Arthropoda > Arachnida > Araneae > Nephilidae > Trichonephila > Trichonephila inaurata. The sequence continues at coordinate 583,548 of BMAV01008731.1, read as the reverse complement.
CAAACTACCATATTTATTGGAATATAAGCCGCACTTTTTTCTAATGTTTTTGTTACTAAAAATCGAGTGCGGCTTCGAATTGAAGACGGAAAAATTCATTGGATGGGGGAAATTGAGGTTGATACTGACGGTTAGAGCAAATAGATTCAAGCAATTATTTAAAAATTATTAATACTGGTAAAATAAATTAATTATACATTTCTTATTATTCCTCAGTTAATTTTTTTTTTTTAATTTTGTAAATATCGGATTTTGATAAATTGTATTTAACACTTTAGCACGCTGGATGAATGGATAGATCATTAGATGAAATTTATTCACCTCAGGGCTAAATACAGTTTATTTACTGTACACAGGTACATATTTATGCAGTTCTAGAATAAATATAATAACATTGCAGGAGCACGTGGGGAAGAACTTCCCGCGCGATGCGTACACCAGAAAATCCACCGTCTTAATCATCAACTCCCGGTTTTCCCCTCAGGGGGAAAACCTCCAAGTACTCTGTCTGGTGGCGCCATCTAGTAATCATTACAATAAATAAAACCATTTGTTACATCCTCCCCCTCTGGTTCCAACGGCGTCCCGACGAGGAACCAGGAGTCTGTAAGACCTTTGGTGGACGGCCACGTTTACGAAGAGGAATAATTGGTACATAGATAGGAGGACTATTTCCCGTGTTAATGTGGTGCTCCAAGATATTCGTTGTTTCTCCCCCTGGTTCGAAGATATTTTGGAAGGATTCCAACGGGAGGTTAAGTTTCTCTTTCTGGACAGAGGTTAAACTTTCACCTTCTCCTTCTCTTAATTGACAGGTGTTGCTGGACATCTTCTCAGCTAGGGACGGGGTGTCCAATTCTTCACCAAATGGGTATTTGTGGGTAGGATTGCCCCAGAAGTACCAATTAGCATTCTTCACATCTAGAACCAAACCAGCAGAACTAAGGAAATCTGTTCCTAGAAGAGTTCTATTTCCCTTTGCCTTTGAGAGAATTATGAATTTGGTCAAGACTGATCTCCCCTCAATCTCTACCATCACCTGGGTTGTGAGGGTCTCACCTGTGGTCTGTTGACCCCAGTTTTATCACGCTGGGATGAATAAGTGAATGTGATTTCAAATAATCTCTTCGAGAGAAAGCCTTCTTGCATATTTCACAAACATGACGCTTTTCACTGAAACGAATAAGTAAATGCGTTTTCAAATTTCCTTTTTGAGAGAAAGACATGTTACATATTTCACAAACATGGCGTTTTTCATTGGAATGAATAAGTAAATGCATTTTTTCACCATAGTATCCGGATGATACTAAAACCGATAATTTACCAACTAAAAGACGAGCACTTTCACGTTAGTATCAGGACGATACTGAAACCGATGATTTCAAGCACTTTCACGTTAGTATCAGGACGATACTAAAACCGAAGATTTTCAGATGCAATCAATCACTTGCACGTTGACTGTCGGTGCGACACACCAAAATTTCCATACACGTGATCAGTTGTTCGAAGAAAAGCGACATGTCCGCTCAAAGAAAACGTTCGTCAGCATTTTGGTTCCCTCAAAGATACATTTCACAAATTCAGGGTCTTCCTTATAAGCATCATTTGATAAAATTTTAGCCCTTAATTCAATTATTTTTAGCTCTTCCCCATCAGACTCAAATTCACCTAACTCAATAGCAAGCTTAATGAGAACAGCTTTTTTCCCCTTTCCCAGAAATGATATGATTGAAAAAGTTTAAAAATTGCAAATAAATAAAATAAATAACTAAGGTCAGGGCCTGATTGTCCATCAAAGCTTTTACAGATATGGAAATAAACTTTAAAATATAGCTAGCCTTTAAATCTTATAATATATTATGCATTTCAAAAAACAATTAAAATGGGTAAATAAATTAATAACATATTCAAAATACCAACAAGGAACACATTAATTCAAATAATAAAATAGTATAAAGAAAATTTAGGAATCATCAGTTGTAATGATACAAAATTCAATGCAATGAAAATACTAAACAAAACTAAAATAATCAGGCATGTAATGAATGCTACCTAAATTCAATATGAAATCAGTAAAATATCAAGCAAAATAATAATTATCAATGGGCAATTCAAAATATTTAACAGGAAATGTTATCTCAAGAAATAAATTAATATAAAGCAAAATTAAGAATTATCTCTCTCTCATTGCATAAGAATACCAAAAAATCAATGAAATAAAATAATAAAATAAGATCATTCACACACACAAAATTGTGTAATGCTACAAAAATTCAATATGAAATTCTTCTATAATATATCAGGTGTTCTGACACAGTCAATAACCCTGTAGCAGGGTTGCTATCACTTTTTTTTTTTTGAAAAAAGAACACTCGCCACGCTGTAGCAGGATTGCTATCACTTGTTTTTTTTTTTTCTTTTTGCAAAACACACACACACAATACTATAGCAGATTGCTACCACTTGTATATGAAAAAATGCACAAAACACTATTGCAGGATTGCTACCGCGAATTTTGAAGAATAATCACTAGCACTTACACACTGTATCAGGATTGCTACCGCGAATTTTGAAAACTTTCAACAGGAAATAGGTTTTCTTCTTTTTCCTCTACAGACAATTGAAGTCAGGATGATTCATTTTGTCTCTTTCGATTTCCAAAGATTATCGGCAGGACCGTAGACGGGTGATTTCAAAATGAAAAAGTATTCGGGGTTCATCTCTTGCTTTAGAAGGCTTGAGGCGCAAGACTTTCTTCCGGGACGGTATGGTTTACTGAGCCGGTTAAATTTTCATTTTCCCGCGGCGTTTCCTCACAGCGGCGGTTTCTGCTTCTACGGGGTCATGAGACTTCGGGCCACGGGTCTGGGCGCCAGTTTTAGCACGCTGGTTGAATGGATAGATCATTAGATTAAATTTATTCACTTCAGGGCTAAATACAGTTTATTTAATGTACACAGGTACATTTATGCAGTTCTAGAATAAATATAATAACATTGCAGGAGCACGTGGGGAAGGACTTCCCGCGTGAGGAAAACCTCCAAGTACTCTGTCTGGTGGCGCCATCTAGTAATCATTACAATAAATAAATGATAAATAAAACCATTTGTTACAACGCTACTTTCTATTTTTTCACAAAAACACGTGGAGAGTTTGAGGGGTAGCTTAAATTAAAACAAATACAGTAATTGCTATTAACAGATTGATAATATTTTGAAAATCGTGTCTTCCTTGACGATATTACGTCACTTAAAATAAAAGCTTTTCCTTCATAAGCTCTCTCATTAGATATCTTTGATCCAATAGCTAAATCAAAAGTCATTTTGTTTGATTTGCAAAAGCACATACAATCCTGCAATAAGAGTGTTTTTTTTTTTTTTTTTTTTTTTTAAACTTTAAGTACTACTCTCACAGAGACAAAACAACTCAGACCTAGAATCTTATACAATTCAATGGAGATAAAAAATTCATCCCTTTCATTATTATTGAAATTGCAAAAAGGAAGACACTATTCACTCTTTATCGAGGCAGCAAAAAATATTTGCTGATCATCTGTTTGGTCTTCGAATTTGCTGGCATCGTTAGAGTTCCCTCCCCACCCCCCTCTACTTATGTGTTTTCATCCTCAATTAAGAGAAGTCGTAAATAAACTATTCCTGTTAAGCTTTTTTTTCATGTAAAAGTATTAAGATATTTGGAAAAGTACAGAGAGCATTTAAAAGAATTATTTGGACAAACAAGATTTATATTTGAGTCTTCTCAAACACACACAATGAGAAATGTTTTACAAAATTCTTTTTAGAACTGACACTTAAAAAAATAGTCTCCTTACAATTCAGCTGTTATATCAAGAATAATATTTGAAAAAAAAAAAATTAACTCGTTGCCAAGAGCTCGTTACTTCAGCTAGTCATAAATACGGAATATGTACTTACCTACATAATTACAATAAAGAAAACTTAACTCTTTTTAAGCTACGTTTAAAGCAAAATGCAAGATACAAACATTTGCACAATAGCCCCATAAATACAATATAATTAAATGATGCACTAACTATCAAACTATTCAAAATACATTAAAAAAAGTCATTTTTACCTTAAATTAGTTCTAATCGTTATATTTAGTAGAGGACTTAGTCTGCATACTGTCCGCCAAACTTGAATATCGATGCATGTAGTAACTGACTGCTAATCTTACACTGGATTCTAAGTGGTCGTCTGACGGGAGTGACAGTGAGACGGGACCGACATGTATTCTTAATTATATTCATTGTTGAAAATGCTGATTAACACAGGCAGGTAAAGAGCGATGTTAAATGGAATGCAACTTTTTTTAAATTAGGAAACTTTGCTTTGTCCAGTAGATTCCAAAAGTTATTCTTAGGTTCTGAGCTACGTGCTTTAAAAATTATGTCATTTTGAAGGAGAAGAACTTCATTTTCCTCAAGAGATAAAGAGAATATATAATTTATATTTTTCGTTATGTCTTCCACATGAATATTGCCAAATGGGTAACACATGAAGGTAACACACAATTGGTTCTAGTTTAGTGAATTCTTGAAAACGTCTCTCAAATTCTGAGTGAAGTTTTAGTAATTCATCATAATATTTCTCTTTATTTAATGTACCCCCGTTTTCCGACAACTCGTCAGAAATATTTTTGAACTTTTTTAGTTCATTCTTCATTAGTTGGGAAGATAATAGCTTTAATTTTTATTTTTGAAAGTATTAACATATCCTATCAGTTCTACTATTGTTTGATTTTTTCCTTGCAATTGTAAGTTCGATTCATTAAGATGGCTTGTTATATCAACAACAAAAGCTAAATCCATCAACCAAATTTTATCACTAAGTTCAATGTACATTTCATCTTTTGGTTCCGAAAAATCTTTTACTCTGACTTAGCCAACGGACATCAGCATGATATAACAATTCCCCGAAATCAGATTCGTTTTCTTTTAGTTGGACTCAAAATATTCTTCTCTGAAGACTTCTTCCTCGAATTGAGTTCACGATTTTCATGCAGATTCCCATAACATGATGCATATTCAGAATTTTGCAACACAGGGCCTGTTGGTGAATAATGCAATGATAAGAAAGGAAATGCAGAAATCCATTACCACTCCATACCATAATACCTGGTGCAGGACCAGTGTGGCGGTGCATAACGCAGCTGTTCAGCATCCTCTCTCCACGGTGGCTCCAGATTAGAATCCGACCATCGTGGTGTTGCAGACAGATGCGTGACTCGTCAGTAAAGACAACTTCATTCCATTTTGCCACCCACATCCTTCTTTCATCGCACCATTGGTGGCGGAGACGTCTGTGATTCTGCGTCAAGGTGTAGACCAAGCAATGGACGTCTTGTGGACAGACCACTCTGCTTTAAACGGCGTCGAATGGTACGCGCAGTCACTGAATGATGCGTTACAGACTCAATGTGTTGTGCTATGATTCGTGATGTGACTGAGCGATCCATCACTGCCATGCGTACAATTTGCCTGTCCTCGCGTGAAGTGGTGCACTGAGGTGGATGCGATCACGACCACGTCGGTCCGTCGTACTCTCCTGCATCCAACGGTCACATATCCGCATTACAGTTGTTTGGTTTCGACCAACACGATTACCGATTTCTCTGAAAGATAATCCACAATCTCGGTAGGCCACTATCCTTCCTCTGTCGAACTCAGATACTTGATCAAAAGCTGATCACTGTTTTCTAGGAGACATAACTGATCATTTTTTGAAAAAAACTACAAGAAAAACACAATTGCCGAACTTGAAATCGTCGAAATCTCCAAGCCTTAAATAGCGCTTTGAGGTGGCGCCACAGGAGCGTGTGATTTGTGTCTGCGCTGAAATTCTAATCATTTGCATATCTCACCTCCGCTAATGCATGTTAATTTCATGTTATTTGCATGCTTCGATTTGATTTGATTTGATTTTTTTTCTTTTCTTATGGCGCAAGGACCAATTTAGATCATAATGCGTCAAGATATTTGCATGCTTCCTTCAGGGTGTTGCATTTACGGTGGCCAGCAGTGTATTTATCCAGATCAAATTTAAATTTACACGTTCTTTCCTATTTTTTCAAAATGTATTTTATTTTTTATTAGCTTTTAAAAAAACTGTTTGTTTTTTTTATTTCAAATCATTCAATATTTCTCTTATTTCTACAACGACTGAGCTCTAAGCTGCATTCCCATTAGTCAGGCCTCACCTCGCCCACCCACTGATGGAAATTTGTTTTCATTCTCAGTGCTTGCACCGTTTTTGAAGATATTTTTCTAGCACTTAAAGCATTTTAGTAGTTTTAAATTTTAATTTTTTACTCTCATATATGCATATTTTACTTTTTTTTAAGTATTTTTTTATTAACAAAGGGCAAGAGTGAATTCGTCACAGTCAAAAAATCCTAAACATAAGATATTATAGCTCGGGAGAACTAGATACTCTGGTCATCCACCCAATGATACTCTAAATCCCCTTCGCACATACCAGCAAGTCTTAGACTTCACCCAGGATAAACTTGCGAACTTTACGCTCAATTGTCAAAGGGCTCCCTAAACAGATTTTGACGACGTTATTTCATAAAAATGTTCGTTACTCATGTTGTCGAGAAGTGGTTAGATAATGATGAACGTGTTTCTCGATACCTAACTTCGATTGCTGTGTACAGTTTAAACAACCGGGCCGCAGAGCAGCTGGTGTTGCGAGAGAGATCTATCGCAAACAGAAAAACTCACATGTTGTGACTCCTCATATGAACATTACTTATCGTCAAACAAGTGGACTGGGTATTGTTAGTAACGATATTAGGGGACATATGTGACGCAGAATGCTTATTTGAAAACGGCCAAACAGTGATTTTGGTGGTCGCATACATTTCTTGAAATCAAATGGTACAAAAAAATTAAAGATTTCCTACATTTTGTACTTTTACCATATACCGAAGGTGGTTCTGCTCTTTTAAAGAAAACTATTACTCGCTTCCCATGATTTTGAGGGGTGATTTTAACTTTAATTTCAGTTTGCCAAAATCTGAGCCCCTCGTAACTTTTTTGAATGATGAATTCAAGCTTGAAATGAACACAAATCAAAATGTTTCGACAACTAACAGTGGTAATGTTATTGACGCTGTTCTTCCCCAAATAGATCAGGAATAATTATTTTTGATAAAAAAATTGCATTACTCCTTGTGTTAATTAAATAAAATTTTCATTAAAGATACAATTATTCGATAGAAAATTATTTTCAATCATACCCAATTCATTTTTTTCAGGATATAAGTTATTATTGCGTACACGGAGAAAAAAGACTTACTCAAAAATGAACTCGTAGGCATTCTCACTTTGAGATGAGTATATTTTTGTATCAGATTTGAACGCAGGCCTTTCTTGAATTTGATACAGTACATGTACTCAAAACTCCTTAAAAACATTCTCAGACAAATTAAAAAGATATTCAGGATTACAGAAGCTCTTTTAATACTCTGGCTAGATATTTTAAAAATTGGGGTTCAACAACAAACTTAGTTCTCATAAATCTACCGAAATATATTTCGTATCTACCACGCTACACGCGGAGGAACACATGAGTATTAAAATGAGTTTAGATTCTTTGTTGTTACTTCTGATTTTTCCTCTTGTTTGTAAATTGAAAAGTACGTGACTTGTTTTTAATATAAGTTTAATATGCTGGTAAAATTATTAATTACACTCTCTATATGATTGACAGCCAATTTAGCTATGTGATAAATGTTTACTTTATATTGGCAGATTATTTAAGAAAGACTAGTGTTATTAATTTAATACAATTTACTTGGTTCATTAGTCAGTTTTTCGATTTATTCAGATCAAAACTAAACAACTGTAAGCAACATTCTTATAAAACCCATCCTGGGTTCAAGTGTAGAATAGAGAGGGTCTTGGCAAAGTTAATTTTGTAGCAACCAAAATTGGCTTAATTTAGCGATAGGTGTTAAGAAAAATTACGAAGTGGATTTTTCCAATGAAAATAAATAAATGTTATTGAGAAATAAAAAAAGTAGTACAAGTTACCAGTAATGCATTTGTATTAAGTTGTTTGGCGATCAGTTCCGGTCGCCAAATCCAAAGGGCCACAATTTTACACTTTAACTCAAAATTGGAAAAACTTTTATCTATGTCATTACACATAGCCAAATACTAAAACCCCATTTTTGATTCTGCTTTGAAAGGTGGTCATCTAATGATCATTATGTCGCATGAAGTTTGCAGTAGTAGTACTATTGTTTTGCAGTAGGATATGCTTGTGTGAATTGTAGCATTAACATGTTTGAATATGGTTTTATGGACTGAACATAGTATTAAGTTTTTAATCAATTAACACTGTTAGTATAAGATGCCTTGAATGTGGGAATAAATACAATTTTAGACAACCCACGTTGAATCCAAATCAATACTAAAAAGATTCAGGATTTATTTAAATTTTACTACATTTTCAAAAACCACTAAAATTACTTTATTTCTTCGTGAATTTATTTATAGACAAATAATTGAAGTATTCCTTTTCTTGCTTGGAATAATTTTAGTTTTATTTTAATACTGAACTCTAAAATGGCTTGCATGTTGTGAGCGACTGTCTTGAAAAAGACAAGTTTACAAAATAAGTTTTTGTTGACAATTATTAATCTTTTGAGGAGACTAATTTCTTGAAACTTTTAAAGTACGTTTTTAGCTTATTAATTAAGTTATGGAAAATGTCTTAAAAGTTCCCATACAGAAATTATTTAAGAGTTTCAACAATTCCAATACACTTATTTTATGATTCCTTTCAATTTCCAATATTGAAAGAATCAAAATTAACGGAACAGAAATTACAGAATGAGTAAAATTAGTTAGTAAAAAATTGAACATAAAATATTTCAAGAATGATTTTTACTTTTCAGTATTAGACATTAAGTATAAAAATTAAATCTACTTAACTACTAAATTTAATGGATATTTTGCCTTATTAATAATTGATCTGCATTGTTTAAATTAGATTTATCACAGTACTTACACATTATCACAGCCTTTTGGTAACATTATATGAAACAAAACACATGCAAAATTGGTATTGCCAACTTGAAGAGTTATCTTGAACGTTGGCAGTTGTTACCATATTATGTAAAAACCGACTTATCTTATAACATAGTGCAGAAAGGCAGTGGCATAACAGAGAACATTTGGGCCCCCCCTGCTAAGTCAGGTTTTGGGCCCCCAAGTTGGATTTTACAAAGGGTAGGTACTTGGCGACTGTCAGGCTTTAGGCCCCCTGCAATATGGGGGTGTATGTTATGCCAATGCAGAAAGTCTATACTTTCATGACCATAAAACTTTGCTTTGATTGAAAACTATTGTGATATTTCTAAAAAATCTTATTAATCTGGTATTTTTTATAATAAACTTACAAGCTCAAAGTAAGTTTTATATATAATTCACAACATATTGATCTTCTGGTTTATAACACACCTTTAATGTAAACATAGTGTTTTGTTTATTTGGATGAAAATAAATGAGATATATATCAGATTTTTGATATTTAACCTGATTAAGTATATTTTACGCTTTTATTTATTTT
>BMAV01008731.1:534831-551701 GCA_019973955.1 Trichonephila inaurata madagascariensis | reverse complement strand
TAACTTTGATTGTATTTTGAGATAATTATTTGTGATTCATATGTGTTACACACATTTGTGGTGGAGATAACTTTAATTTGTGATTATTTTGTGACTTATAAGTGTTTAATTTGTGGTTGAGTTAACTTTAATTTGTGTTTGAGATAATTGTTGAGTGATTTTATGGTTCATTTTTGTTGCTAACTTTAATTTGTGTTTTGAGATAATTATTGTGATTTATATGTGTTTCATTTTTGTGGTAGAGATAACTTTAATTTGTGGTTGGGATAATTAAATTGTGATTTATTTGTTTTCATTGGTGATTGAGATAACCTTACTTTGTGAAAATGAATATAGGTAAATTTAAAAAGGATGAATTGCGGTCTATTGCAGAAGAGTTGAAGTTAGTTGTCCCAGACAATGCTAAAGTTCTAGATTTAAGAGAATTAATACAGGAGAGTGAGATTTATAAAAATGATAAAGAAACGTATCAGGCTATTGTTGATTGTGTATTGGAGGAGATAAAGATAGACTAGAAATTGAAAAAATTACTGTCACAGTTAGAAATAGGAGAGGAGTTAGAAGGAGTTAGAAATAGAAAAATTACGTAATCAATCGGGCAGAAAAGTACCTTTGCAAAATGAAAATCAATTAATTATAACCGAGTGTAACATTGAAAACTTGATTAATAGCATTAAAACATTAACAATCCCGGTACCCCAAAGAGCAGAGTCATTTAATTTATTTTTTCTATCAATAGAAAAGGCCTTCAAAACTAAAAATGTTCCTGAGAAATTAAAACCCGAAATTCTTTTGAATATTCTAGGAGAGAAGGCAAATAACTTAATGATTTATATCTTCGAGAAGAAGATTTAAGCGACTAAAATAAATTGAAGGCAATTGCGTTAAAAGAATTTCAACCGACCCCCTATGAATGTTTAAATCAATTTAAAAAGGCTCAAAAATTACCTAGCGAGAGTTATGTTCAATTCGCTTCTAGATTAAGTGCGAATTTTAATTACTATTGCCAATTACGGGAGGTCAATGATTTCAAGTCAGTTTGCGAATTAATTATATCAGATAAGATAATAGAGACATTAGACCGAGAATTAAATGCGCATATTGGCGTTAAGCAGGGCGAAATGTGGTTTAAACCGCAACAGCTAGCTCGCGAGTGTGATATTTTTATATCGTCCAAGGGAAAATTTAGAGAATAGAATTTATTTCCTAACTTTAAACGTAATGAGGTCTATAATCATCGTGGAGCAAAAAATATTTCAAGCGTAAATCTGTCTTCTATTAAAAATGTGAAATGTTTTTGTTGCAAATCGAAAGAATTCCATCCGCTGTATTCGTGCCCAAAATTTAAATCTCTCAGCGTCAGAGAAAGAGTGGATTTCGTAAAAGCTAATCATTTGTGTTTCAAGTGCTTTTCACCTAACTGCAAGGTCAAAAGCTGCAGTGCGAAGGACTGCTTTTGTCAGAAGCCACATAACCGTCTTATTCACTTTTCCAAACCGGAAAATAGATCCCCGTCGTTCCCCAAATAGTTGAGAATTCCATTCTCAACCCCCTCGCAGATGTGTTCGGGGGACTGGAAAGGTCAAATTGCGTCGTTCTTCCCCAAACTGGGAGTGAAGAAAACAAGTCGTTCGTAGCAACGAGTTTCTTAAGAAATAAAACGAAAACAGTTTTACTGAGTAGCATTCAATGTCTCATTAGAGATATATTTGGTTCCTTGCACCAAGTAAGGGGGCTTTTAGACTGTGGGAGTCAATCAAATTTTATTACAAAAGATTGTGCGGATAGATTGCAATTGAAAAATGAGAAAATTAATTTGTTAGTATCTTGTTTAAATGAGTCAACAATGACAATAAATGGAGGGGTTACGACCTCCATATTTAATGGTGATTTAAGTTTCAAAAGGGAGCTAAATTTATTAGTTGTAAAAAAGATAACTGAGTTGATTCCGTCTCAAACAATAAATGTTTCGCTAGATATGCCAAACGAAATTAAACTAGCGGATTATAAATTTAATATTCCTAGTAAAATGGATGTGTTGTTAGGGGCGGAAATATTTTACGAATTACTGTGAGACCAAGCCAACTTTATTGTGGAGATTCTCGACTACTGTTACAAAATACTGTGTTTGGATATGTAGTTAGCGGAAGTGTAGATGAGGTGAGGGATAGTAAGACTCACTGTGGATTAATTAGAGATAGTGATTTAAACACAACATTGAGGTCTTTTTGAGTTAGAATCGATCGGTGTCAAAAACGAGAACTGTAATAGTGAGGAGGACGTTAGCTTAGAAATGTTTAAGCAGAGAGCACATTTTAAAAATGGTAGATGTGAGGTAGAACTCCCGTGGAAAAGAGATAGTAATGAGTTAAGTGATAATTTTAGTTTAGCGAAAAGATGTCTCGGAAGTCTTATGAGAAAAATGCAAAATGATAAGGTGTTGTATTCTGAGTATTGTAAGGTTTTAAAGAATTATTTATAGATGAGGGAATAATTGAGAAGGTAACAAATCCCTTTATTTCAAAGAATAACCCTGTGTTTTATCTTCCTCACCAAGTGATAATAAAAAATGAATCTCTCACAACAAAACTGCGAATAGTGTTTGACGCTAGTGCCCATGAGGAAAAACAACTTTCATTGAATGACTGCCTTTTCCATGGAGTCAATTTGAACCCTAATATTTTAGACTTATTGATCTCCTTCCGTTCGAACAAAATAGCTATTTTAGCTGATGTGGAAAAGGCATTTCTTCAAATTTCTTTGGCTCCAAAAGATAAAGATGTAGTACGATTCCTTATAGATGACGGTGAAAATGGTGTACAGATTTAATAGAGTTCTTTTTGGTGTGAACGCGTCTCCATTTCTTTTGGCTGCAACGATTAAGACGCATATAGAGAAGTACACGGGAAAATATCCTGATACTGTGCGGACACTTGATCATTGCTTTTATGTGGACGATCTCGTCACGGGTGAAGGTGATGCAAAATCAGCATTCAATTTGTCGAGCACAGCGGCAAAAATCATGAGTGAAGCAGGAATGAACCTGCGGAAGTGGATTTCAAATGACTGTGAATTAATGAAACAATGGCATTTGGAGCATTTTGATCATTTAAATATGAACGATTTCGTGAACCATCCACATCGTGTTTTGGGGCTTTTATGGCATCCTCAAAAGGACTATCTCAGTCTTCGTCTGACCGGTCTCTTAGACTTCCTTCAAAAAAGAAAGAACACTAAACGATTTTTGTTGATGGCTGCAGGCAGGATATTTGATCCTTTGGGATTTGTGTCCCCCTTCACCATAAGATTTAAAATTTTGTTCCAAGAAATATGGCAGAGAAAAACGAACTGGGACGAAGAGTTGCTGCCAGATATTAGAGAGAAGTTTGAACAATGGTGTTCGGAAGCATCTTTCTTATGTGAACTTCAGATTCCTCGATATGCCCTGGAATGTGATAGTGCGAACTGTCCGGAGTGTGAAATACATACGTTCTCAGATGCTAGTATTAAGGCATATGGAGCTGTTTTGTATGTTAGATTGAGAACTTCTGACAAAATCTCAGTACATCTTTTAGCTTCCAAAAGCCGTGTGGCTCCTCTAAAGGTATTAACCCTTCCACGTTTGGAACTAATGGGAGCATTGCTTGCTGCGAGGTTGGTGAAGGAAGTTTCACGTGTCCTCAATGAGAAAATATCTACAACCAACTACTTTTGGACAGATTCGACTATAGCCTTGAGTTGGATTCGAGGTCCCAGCAACAGATGGAAGGTTTTCGTCGCCAACCAAGTGAAAGAGATACGATCTTTAACAGACAAAGACTCATGGCGTCATTGTCCCGGAAAAGACAATCCATCGGATCTTCTAACGAGAGGCATCAGTGCTGATTCACTGATAAACTGTGACAAGTGGTGGAAAGGACCGAGTTTCCTACAAGAAGAAAATAGTGCTCCTGTGAGTAATAATGTGTTACTTAGTGATGAAAGTGCCTATTTGGAGGAATTAAAACCTTCCGAGAGAAAAACTTTGACTGTGACTTTAGACAACAACCTTTTGAACCATATCCTCTCTGTATCTAATAATTTTCAAAAAAATTTATGTGTTTTCAGTTATATTTACAGGTTCATCAATAATTGTAAAAAACCACCCAACAAACAAATTGGGCCACTAAGGATGTGTGAAATTCAACGATTTGAAATTACCCTTGTGAAGCTGGTCCAGCAAATGGAATTCAACTCGGAAATCAAAGATTTGTCCTGTAAGGGTATGGTTAACCCTCAAAGTAAGATTAGAAATCTCTCTCCATTCTTAGATTACAAAAATGTGCTCCGAGTAGGAGGTAGACTGGCCCACAGTAAATTGTGTTTTGATAAAAAAAAAAAAAAAAAAACCAGATAATTCTTCCTAATAATCACAGATTAACAAATTTAATTCTTGAAATGACTCACGAGACATTTACATGTTGGTCTACAAACTTTACTGTCTATTGTTAGACAAAGGTTCTAGCCATTAAATGGTCGGAATATGTGTAGAAAACTTGTAAATAACTGTATAACTTGTTTTAAGGCAAAACCCGTTACTTGTTCACAAATTATGGGTCAATTGCCAGCCGAGAGAATTTCTCAGAGTTTTCCCTTTAACAAAGTGGGAATAGATTTTTGTGGACATTTTTGGCTTAAATATCCTAATCAAAGAAAGGGAATTTTAAATAAAGTCTATGTGTGCATTTTTGTGTGCATGGTGACAAAGGCGTGTCACCTCGAAATAGTTACTGATTTATCTAGTGAGGCTTTTATTGCAGCTTTAAAGCGATTTTTTAGTAGACGAGGAAAATCAGAGCATATATTTTCAGACAACGCTACCAATTTTGTTGGCACACAATTAGAGTTAAAAAGACTTAGAGGAATTATAAGTAATTGTGATAGTAATTTGTGTAAGTTTTTGTGTGAAGAACGTGTTGAGTGGAGTTTTATTCCACCAAGAGCTCCAAATCACGGAGGCCTGTGGGAGGCTGGAGTGAAAGCCGTCAAATATCACCTCGGGCGTGTAATGGGTAATTTAAGATTTACTTACGAAGAATTCTTAACCAAATTGAGGGAGTTCTCAACTCACGTCCCCTCTACCCTTTGTCGTGTGACCCTGACGATTTTGACACGCTTTGACTCCTGGTCATTTCCTAGTTGGTCGTCCCATTACAGCCATTGAAGAGCCAAGTTTAACTGAAGTGTCCAATAACAGGTTAAAAGTGTGGCAAAAACAAACAAAAATTGTGCAACAGATTTGGAAACGTTGGTCAAATAATTATTTGAGTACACTTCAGAATAGAAATAAATGGTATTTTGAAAAGAATAATGTAAAAATACATGATATGGTAATTCTGAAAGAAGATAATTTACCTGTGTGTAATTGGCCTCTTGGTAGAATTCTTGAAGTGTATCATGGTAAAGATAATAAAATTAGAGTAGTGTTAGTGAAAACTAAAAATGGAATTTTTAAACGTCCAATAACTAAACTTTGTATTTTACCTTTTCCAAGTGAATAATGTATGTTAAATTTCAAAATTGTGTATTTTTTTTTCAATTCAATTTTGTGTGTTTGAGTACTTTACCTTTCGTGTATTGAACAATATTACTTTTATTGAGTATTAGTGTTTTCTGTGTTGTGTATTAGTGTTTTCTGTATTGGGTATTATTGGGTTGTATTGTGTGTATCATTGTTTTTGTGTATTATTGTGTTATTTGAAAATTGTTGAATGTGTCATTCAACCCGGGGGTGGATGTTCGGTGTTGAACAAATAATTTTTGCGACGCCCATAGCAACAAGTGAATATTTGTCGCGAGAGGGCGCTAGTGTGTGTAGTGCAGTGTATGTGTAAACGTCGAGAGAGTAAGAGCGTATGGAGAACGCTCTAATAAAATTCCTTTTTATCTTAGTCCTAGTCATTTAATGTGTGGTGTAATCTATTTTATATTTAATTTAAAATATGTGTAGTGAATCAGTGCAGTGCACGCGCGAGCGAACAGTAACAAATATTGTTTATAAAAGTTACTGCAGTTCATTTAAAGTTATTACTACATCTTGTTTTCAAAATGAAGAGCATTCTGAGAAAAAAAAAGTGTCTTGCATTAAAAACTATAGAAAGAGCAACGTTGAACATTTATTACAATGAATTTCCTTTATTGATTGAATTTTACTCCATTTTAAATGCAATAAATTTTTCTTCTTAAAACTAAAATAATCGATTTTTTTTTTTTCTTAAATACATATATCTAAGGTTTTTTTTTAAAAAAAGTAAATAATGTTTTCCTCGATTCCATTCTATTATGTATATACCAAATCAAAATATATTAATTTAATGACTTTATTTGAATAGTTTTTTTTTAAAAAATCCAACAAATAAAGACATTGTGAATCTGAAACTATAAAATTTATGAAATTAATGTCAGAAGCAACAATTGTAACAAAAGAGAGTACTTAATTGGCATCTTGTTCCAATGACAGTGCTTTACTGGGAGGAGGAGCAGCAGGAGGTGCTAAAATTGGTGGTAAATGAGGAACATTACTAATGACGGACCTTTTTACATGTTTCGACCCCAAATTGCATAAGGCAGGGAAATGTGTGATTTCACCCATGAGACCTACAAATTAATTTTAAAAAATACATCACTAAATTTATGAATATACTTTCATATAAAAGAATTAATTTTGGATAAATGGTCCCAATGTTTCTTTACGTTCAATCAGAAATTGGCCAGAAATCAACAAAAATTATTCTTTATACTAAAAATGTAAATCTATATACAGTAAGACTCCGCTTAACGCTGTTTCGCGCGCGGTTTAGCGCTCTTTTATTTCAACCCGGCGATTCCCCAAAATTGCTCGCAGCGCTACGGGGATTCCCCTTCGTTTAGCGCTGTTTAGGTTTAGCCCTCTTTTACTTCAACCCGGGGATTACCCGAAATTGTGACATATTCGAAACAGTGTAGTTTTTTTTTTTTTTTCTTGTTTGGTGCGGTGCTGTACGGACGCATTTTTATCATTTGAAACATTTATTGACATTATTGGACATTATTATCATCAGTTATTGGACATTACTATCATGGGTGATAATAAAAAACAAGAAAAGAAAGCAACCAGAAAAAGTCTTTCACTGGAAACTAAAATGCAAGTGATTAGAAGATTAGATTCTGGTGAACGTCAATCTCAAATTAGTGCTGCATTGAATTTGGCAACTTCAACAATAAGATCAATTCTTAAGAATAAAGAAAAAATACTGTCATCGGCAACTGCAACTCGTCAAGCTCTGCAACTAGAATTACCCGTTCTAGAAATAACATTATAGAGGAAACGGAAAAACGATTGTCTATATGAATTGACGACGAAATTGAACGCAATATGCCATTAAGCCAATCTATTATAATGAAAAAAGCTAGAAGAATTTTTAATTACATTCAGGCTGAGGCACGTGACATAAGTGAAACTTTCATTGCTAGTCGAGGATGGTTTAATGGATTTAAACATCGAAATAATTTTCACAACATGAAGATTACAGGAGAAGCAGCAAGTGGTGATACGAAAGCGGCGGCTGAATTCCCAGCGAAATTAAAAACAATAATTGAACATGGAAACTGTCCTCCAGAATTAGTTTTTAATGTTGATGAAACAGGCCTGTTACGGAAAAGAATGCCAAAACGAACATTTCTATCCCGTGAAGAGAACGAGCATCAGGATTTAAAGCTGCAAAAGATCGCTTAACACTTCTACTGGGTGGTAACGCAAGCGGAGATTTCAAATTAAAACCACTTCTAGTTTACCACTCCAAAAACCCAAGAGCGATGAAAGGCATATCTAAATCAACTTTACCTGTAATTCGGGAGTCTAATAAAAAATCATGGATTACTATGAAAATTTTCCAGGATTGGTTCACTGAATATTTCTGCCCGTCTGTTAAACGTTATTGCGAAATTAAAAAACTTGAACAAAGAGCGCTACTATTAATTGATAATGCTCCAAGCCACCCAACAAATTTATCAGACTTAACAACATGCATTCCAGTCGAAGTGGTTTTCTTGCCGTCTAACACAACTGCCTTAATCCAACCAATGGACCAGGGCGTTATACCAAATTTTAAGGCTTATTACTTGCGGCGAACTTTTAAGCAGATGTTTGAAAAAACAGACAGAGAAGAGAAGCAATCAATAAGAGAATTTTGGAAAAATTATGAATGCTGTAGAAAACAAACTTTTTTGGAATGAGATAACAGAAAGATCTTTGAAAGAAGTATGGAAGAACATTTGGCCAGATTTAAGTAAGAGCGAAGACATTGGACACTATCGATATGGAAGAAATAGTGGAATCAGCGAAACAAACCGGTTTAGATGAGGTAAGTGTGGAAGACGTCGAAGAAATAGTTCAAGAAACAGCAGCTAGTCTTTCTAATGATGAGCTCAAGGAATTAACTAAGCAAAAAGAAAACAAAAATATTGATAGTAGTGATTTCAAGGAAGAGCAAAAAGAACTTTCGATGGCGTTTGTAAAAAGGAGTTTGACCACTATAACTGAAATTATGAACCAATTTGGTGAAAATTATCCAAATTTTGACAGGAGTTCAAAAGCAAGACGGGGTGTCATAGATGCTTCCACTTATCAACAACTAACAGAAGGCAAAAGGAAAACGCAAACTACATTAAATTTGGCAACTTCAACAGGATGTCTTCTTGACAAAAAGGCAGAAAATTGGAAACACAGAATAGACTGAATGATTTGACTTAGAATTTTATTTGTTTTCATAAGTACATATATTTGTTTTCATAAGTACATATATTCGTTTATATTGTTTTTATTTTTGAAAGAAATAAATATTTGGTTTTATTTTTATTAAAAAAAACATTATTAAATTTAATTCCTAACCAATTTTCTATCCATCTTTCCCTAACCCCATTATTTACATGTTAAGATAGCCTCGTTTAGCGCTGTTTCGCATTACGCTCTACTTTGATGGAACATATCCCCCGCGTTAAGCGGGGTCTTACTGTATAAACGAATTTCATATTTAAAATGCATTTACAAGTTTAAAAATATAAATTTTTAACGAAAATAAAGTCTGCTTTAATAAAAATAAGGAATGTAATAAAAAGCAAGTTACGCAATACACCAAATGTTGAGTTCGGCTTTGAGTTAATTAAAAACTCTTATACATCGTTTTCAACTTAGTTTCAATGCTTCACTCGTTTTCAACATTGTCTCAATATTGTAATGAAATCCAATTACTTAAGAATGAAAATTCTTCCACCCGTTTAATTATTCTACAGAAAATGGTCCCATTGCATTTGTGACCACGGCCGATCCTAGGGTATTCGCCGCCCTCGTGCAAACACCAAATATGCCGCCCCCCTAGAGAAATTTTCATATTTTGACTAATACTTAACGTTGACCTTAAAAACTCACCGACTTATATAAGAATAAAAAGCAAAACACATTAATAGCAACTAAAATAAAATTTGAAGAGCAGAACTTCCTTTTTTGTCCAGGTAATGAGTTATAATAGTGACAAAATACTTTAACAAAATGATAAACTCTCTAATAAAAATATAACCTTTAAAATAAAAATAAACATTTTATAATTATAAATGCAAAACAACAGAGAATTTACTCAAAAAATACAATCTAATAAAAATAAATACTCTCTAAGGCACAAATCTCGTAAGATTAAAAGTTTATAAATCAGTCCTACTAAGACTAAGTAATAAACTATACCGTAAAATCCGGTGTATTGCGCGCACTTTTAACTCAAAAAATAAGATCGAAATTTATACGGGTGCGCGTTATACACAGAGTATAAAAACGAGAGCTTTAAAAATACAAAAAGATGAGCATAGAAAAAGGTCAAACTTTAACATATATCGAAATACTATTTCTGTGAAAGAAATAACATTTCTTATGAACTTAAAGGGTTGTAATTCTGAAAGTACACTATTTTTTTACTAAAGCTTGGAATAATACTCGAATAAAGGACTTCAAAACATAAGATCATTACGCACATGCACTTCAGGTTTCTTCGTAAAAACGTGTGTGCGTGTTATACGGCGAATTTGTGTATGGGCACCTTATACGCCGGATTTTACTGTAACTATAAAATAACTTTTCTGGCTTTCTGAGAAGCAAATTTGTTAATATAGTTTCGGTTAAATCAATTTTTTCTGAGATTTCGGATTCAATTGAGATTATGGCCAAATCTGAAAGCCTTTTCGTGTCATATTATTTCTCGAGTAATTTTTAATTTACTAAAGCTTCTTTCACCGGAAGCTACAGAAACAGGCAAGGTTAAAAAAATTCTTAATGCTATAGCGAAATTGGGAAAACAGGGGAAATAAGATCATTTTTCAATATAATATCTTTGAATGAACTATTTCATTGAAGAGCTGTACACCGTCTATATCTTATTTTGGAATTTCTTTTTTATTTTCTTTTACTGTTCCAACAGTAGGTGTTTTTTTTCTTTTCAAAAGTTCATCTGAAAGTGGATAAGATGTGTACCAGTTGTCTCCCTTAAAGTCACGTTCTTCCCAAATGTTAATGTGTCTATACACATAAAACATTTATTTCCAACTGTGTCTCCCTCTTCTAAATCTGAATCGATTTCAGTGGATGAATCATACTTGCTGTTATACTCTTCATCGTTTGATTCTTCCTCATCATAATCACGAAGATAATTTCTTCATCCGAAAATACTGTTGTACTATATCTGTTAAATACTGTATCTATTAAATTACTTAAATATCACATTTCTTCATCATAACTACAATAATACGCCATAGCATAAGGAATATTTAAAACGTGTTCATGCATTCGGAACTGTAACGGCGATTCACGCGCAGGATATGACATACCCGAAGAGGCGGTATCCAAAAAAATATATTTAGAATTCGCCTACAAGCTAAGGCCCATCAAAGGATATGGCCTTAAAGTCAGCTACACGAGAGAAACTATCCATTTTCCAAAAAAGGTTTAGAAGGAACGTTGAAAAAAGGTAAACGGTGGGTATGACATACCCTGCGCGGGAAGTGCCGGCTTAAAACTGAGAAAGATCTCTGACCTGATACATTCTACATCGGTATAGAAAAAATATTTTTAAAAGTATCTCTACATTAGGGAGTCGAGACCATTTCTTTTGCAACTTCGATGCTTGCACAAAGCTTCGGGTCTGCCCGAGGGACAATTTCCGATTCCGAGTCATATAATTTATTTCTCTGTAGCAGTGTGAAAGGAATTTCTGTGAATGCTTGAAAATCAAGTTATAAATTTTGAATTAAAAAATATCAAATCTTTTTTAATCGAATTTAAATTTTAAAACTTTTTTAAGTTTTCTATTTATAATTGCAAACTGTAAATTTTTTCCATGAAATATTTAGAAAATTAAAATAATAATCTTAAGCGTTTTAATTTTTTTTCCAAAATCTCAAAAAATTACATTTTATCTTTTGTTCAAATTTTCTGACTGAATTATGAAATTTCTGATTTAATACAAACATATTTTGCTTAATTCTTTTATTTATTATGCTTAATTCTTTTATTTATTACAGAAATCATAGTTTCATTTCTAGAACAAAACGTAGCTTAGCTTCCAGATTACTTATTCACACAAAATTATTAAAATATCTCCACCAAAGGTAAGCTTTCAAAAATTCTAAGGTTTTTTTTAAAAAAGACTAGAAACACAATCACAATACTCTGAATTTGTAAAGTTTCCTTTTAAATTTTCTAAATATAAGTTAATAAAACATTAATATTATTATTATACTTCTTTATTTGTTTTTTCAAACATCTTAATACTTTGAGACTAAACAGAACAATAAAACATTTTTCTAGAATAATTTGAAATTTCTAAGATAAGTCAAAACTTTTTGACAAAGGCCACAATATCACAAAAGAAAAATCTAAAATTTTTTAACTTAATTTATATCTTAAATTACATTAAAAAATACTCAAGATTATACCTTAGTACTTATTGAATAATTTTTCACATTTCTGTTTTGTTTGAAATCACTTATCTACTTTATACATTGTGTTTATCATATTTTTATTTCTATAATGCATTTTGCTATCACTTTAATTAAATAGTTTTATACTACTAAGAGCAACTAAAAAAAATATTACCTACATTTTTCAACATTTATTATTGTTCTGTAAAAATAAACCTTTCATTGAAAGCTTTTTATAAGAAATTTCTGCCATAGTTCTGTCATTCTTATTGTTGCCTTTTTTAAAGATTTTAAATATTGCTATAGATTGATATAGATGAATTTTGATTAACTTTATTAGAAGCATACAGAATGCTACACAATATTTTAAGGAAATTATACGATTTTTATAATTAATTATACACATAATTAATTATTAGGTTGCATTAAATATTCTTTCAAATTCTCTGGGCAAAAGATCTTAATCAAGAAGGTATCATGCAAATCATTCTTAAAATAGTAATAAAAGAAAAAAGAATTTGTGCTTTGTAAATTCAATCTTACAAAATAATTGTTCTCTTAGCAGTCTTACAGTATATTAGAAAAATTATGTGTTTATTTCGCATGTTACCTCAATAAAAAGAAAAAAATGTGTGTGTATCTTTAAGTAAACTTAACATACTTTATTTCTTTGAAAATTCTTTTCACAGTTTGAAGCAATTTAAATTAAATATTTAGAAATTATAGATTGATTCATTTATTTATTACTAAACAAAATTATCGTAATACGGTATGACTACAAACAAAATCATCAAAATAAATATAACTACGTTTTATTTCAATTTCGAGCTATTGTTCGGATCCTTTTAAGTATAGTAAATAATTAATGAATGTACTCAAGGGCTCATTAGTGTTTTGTATTTTAAATGAACCACTACCGTTTATCATAAGTGACTACAGAAACTATTTTTATACGAGAGGCAAATAATATTCTTTCATTTAAATAACAAAACCAATTGAAAATGTTTTAAGAAGATTACGGTACATTAAAACTACGAAAACATACACTTAAATATGTTAAACAACATGAAAGTATTCTAAGAAACTGATGACTGATTGATTTTATGGCACAAGAGCCAAATTAGGCTAAACTGCGCCAAACAATGATTTAAAAAATATTACAATTTTGAAATTTGATCCTAATACATACGTAGTTTGATTAAGTAAGATTATGCTCAAAAGGCTTCAAAAAGTTTCAATTAAAGGGGGGAACAAGTCTTACAGTAGTCGCATATGATGTGTAACATCCGACATGTTATCGTGGTAAATATGCAATACTAACTTTTTTCCTAAAAAGAATATGAAAATCGGGTATGATTGGAAATAATTTTCTATCGAATAATTATATCTTTAATGAAAATTGTATTTAATTAACAAAAGAAGTAATGCAATATTTTATCAAAAATAATTATTCTTGTTCAATTTGGGGAAGAATGGAAACAATACACTTATGATAACTAAAGTAAGACACATATACTTGTGATTTCAAAGTATTTAAAAACCGATGGAAAACAGTGTCAATAACAGTACCACTGTTAGCAGTCGAAACATTCTAATTTGTGTTCATTTCGAGCTTGAGTTCATCATTTATAAAAGCTATGAGCGGCTCAGCTTTTGGCAAACTGGAGTTAAAGTTAAAATCACCACTCAAAATCAGGGGAAGCGAGTGATAATTTTTTTAAAAGAGCAGAACCACCTTCGTTATATGGTAAAAGTACAAAATGAAGGAAATCTTTAATTTTGAAGTGATAACTTCTATTGGCGCTAGTTGTTAGAGAGTGAACTTGAATGAACGTCACACTCGGAAATGTAACGCTCCTTCGGCTTTTTTCGCTTGTATTCGGAAAACATGCTCCGACAAGATTGGTTCATTACTAAAAAGAAATCACGGGACTAAAAGAGAGGGACGTTCTCCCAGAGTTTTTATTCTCTTTTCTCACACCCCCCCCCTGAAGCACTGCTCACTCATAAACAGGTATTCCGACAACCCATTCTTCGTATTTTCTCCCCTTTATTCTTGTGTCATTATTGAATTTCCTTCTTTTTAGTTTTGAGGGCACGATATATTAAATTGATGCATTTATGTCAACATCCCTAATTATGTATAAATTTAAACAAATGCATCGTTATTGCTGTGGGCCCAACTGGTCATCTTATAAACTAGGCAACCATACGTTTTGGTTTTTTGTGTTTCCCAAAGGATGAACAGTTAATTCAAACTTCAAAAGAGACAATCCCTAGGAAATTTAAAAATAAATCAGATGATATTTCATTAAAGTATCAAGTTTTAAAGTACAAAGCGGGTTATTGCGTTTATAATATAAAATTCGAATGCTACGATTACAAATATAGATTTGTTGTAGATAAAAAAAATCAATTTCGATTCAGAAAATGTCGAAAAGGCAAATATTTGAGACTTCTGTCTGGATAGAGGCAAGCCCTCTTTTCCGCTTAGGAACGCTAGGCGCAAAAAATTGGAGGGGAAAAAAATAAAAATTACAGAGAACGTGTACAACCGCCTAGTGTTTATTTAAAACCCAATTATTTTCTTTCATTTTTTATATCTAAACTATCAAATCTTCGTTTCGCTATCTGCCAAATTATTATGTAAATCACTTGGCTTTTCTTCCCAAATAATATTTTGTTTCATGCATACGGTTATTAAATTGTTCTCAAAACTCGAAATAAAATCTTTATCGCAACGTTTCTCAAACTGTGGGGAGCGCCCACCTAGAAGGGCCCGATAACCCTACTTGGGGGAAGGCGCAATCATATCGCGAAAAATCGAAAATGAAATATTTAAAATAATTAGCAATTTAATACAATAAATTGCAATTTCAAATAATTACAAAATAAAATACATTCTTATGTAATAAAAATTAAATACACATTCACACTGATATAATACACACTAATAAAACTGCACAAAGTATTTGATGGTTAATTTATCAATATTCAATTAAAAACAAGTTTAGTAATTACTAGTGATTCCCTTGGGCTTGTCATATACAAAATTATATATAAATATGTATCTTGATCATTAGTACGGTTTATATAATTAAAGTCGTATTGTATCGTAGTCTTACCATCAAAGTACATTATAATTACATTGAACACATTGTTACTATAAGAAGGGGGGCGTGATGAATATTCTGACTGAAAATTGGGTCGCAAATATTGAAAGTTTGAGAAGCACTGCTTTATCGCAATCTACAAAACTATTTTTGGTATCATGTGTGAATCCCTTTAGATTCTAAGCAGGATATCTGTTCACAAGAACGCCGAGGGTTCAATTCTTCCCCCCCCCCCCCTCCCTCATACACCAACAGATTTTTAATCTTTAGCATAAAGATTACGGCTTAACCCTTTTTATCTCTTTTTTTTTAAAAAAAAAACTTAATTCCCTCCTCCCCCATAAAAAATTATGCGCACGCTCTGCTTCAGTTTACTAGTTTTATTATTAAATTATCGTGTCAATAAGATTCATAACTCCAAGCTGCTAAATATTTTGTGCGGGTTTGCTTTTTTACTCTGTGCTTTAAGAGACGTTTGCAGCTCTCCAGTCTTCTCCCTCTTTGTATCATTAAAAATTAAATATTATACTAAAACAATATTTTTTCCCTTTTTTATACATATGTATTGAAAAATTTTTCTGTATTTACTTATGTATTTAAACATTAGACTGGCGTAAGACAATTACCCGTATAGTAAATTGTTTCTCGTCAACAAAGTTTTTAGAAAATCAGTGAAAATATTCGGATTATTCCTAAAGCAGGCAGAGTCCATTTTATTGGTAAAAATACCACCGTGGGAAAATGTTTCCTGGAAGGATTCCCTCTGCAAAGCCCTCCAACAGAAATACATTCTTTATTTTAAGACCTGCCCAAGGGCTAATAAAAAGAGGGTTGAAATGACCCTTCAGAAAATACTCTTTTTCGAAGAGAGATAGTTGACGCAATTTCAAATCAGCAAACACACACATACAATTTCTTCAATTCTTCGTTTTTTTAAAACTGCAAACGGTAATTATGATTTTACTTTTGATTTATTTTATATTTTCCCTTATGACTTAGAAAATGTACTATTTTTATCATATTAAGGTAAAATCAAAACATATGTTTATTATTTGCTTTCCTTTACAAAGGTGGCAGTGAAAATAATGTTCAGCTTAATGAAATCTATTTAAAAAAATTTTTTTTGCAAATTTTCCATTTTACATCAGCAAATTTTAAGACTTGTCTATTAATATATATATATATATATATATTTCAATGCACTTTGTAGTACTTTTATGTTAATTAATATGCATCAATACTGGATTTCTTTGCTTGAATACATCTTCTAAAAACACGCTTTTCTATGCAAGAGCGGTTTTATAAAGATTAATTATTAGTGTAAACAGGATTTTTTTTTTTATTTTATCTGATTGAAATTATTTTACATTGAGTCAGTTTTTTCTTAGATGTTTCTTATATTCTCATGAGCCTTTCATGAGTGATATTTGTCCCTTTTTCCGGTAAAATATTAGACATCCTTCTAAAGTATTAATACATAACTTTTATCTGAAAATATTTTAAGTGAGAATTATAAAAAAAAAATTAATATAAATGTGGAAATATTAGTCTATGACCTAAAAAGAAAAAAATAAATGTCATAAGCTTTATATTATTGACAGCGACTGCGAGTAGTGCAGTATTCCTTCCTTTCGTCACGTCATCAAAAAGCTGTCATGCCCTGTTCCTTTCAGGGCATAAGTTTTCCTAGCCCAACTCAAACAAGGAAAACAATGATCCAAATGAAAGCACGACAAAGTACGAAACAACGCTTGACGGAGTTTTTTTTTTTTTTTTAG
>BMAV01008731.1:509168-534731 GCA_019973955.1 Trichonephila inaurata madagascariensis | reverse complement strand
GATATTTAAATAATTTTGAATCTAAAGTACTTATAACCTATTTCATCCACCATAAACCTATTGTTTCTTTCTTAGAATACAATTAATTAACAAATATGTATATTTAGCAAAAAATATTACTTTATGTGTACAGACATATGAATAAATAATTTTATATGATAATACTAAAATAATATCCCCTTGTTTTTTATTCACCTAACTAATCCCTGAAATAACATTACAAAATTTGAAGTAATCACTTCTATCGTGTGGTCATAAGCCCACACACTTTTTTTTTTTAACCGTTTAATTCGAAGAAATGTATACGACCACCGAAATCACTGTTTGTCCATTTTCAATTAAGCATTCTGCCGCACTTATGTCCCCCAATATCGTGACTAACGGATTTAGAGGCCAGCGCTCGAGTGCTTGATGGCTACTAGAGTTGGACCAAGGCCATATAGCTTTGACTGGACTCCCATGCGAGGGTAGCGAAAAGACACAGCCACACACTCTCATTGGTCAAATCAAGTAGCGCGTGCTTACTTCACATCCTGTTACACACATCCGTCCCTTTTCACGAAATCACTCCCAACAAATATCCAGCAACCGAGAGGAAAGATGTTACACATAAACAAAATTAGAAAATTTTAAAAATAATGTAGAAGTTTTCATGATTTTCATGAAGCGAATATAGTAATTCATTTATTAAAAGATCAGATTGTATTAAATAATTTCTAAAAAAAAATTATAATTGATGTAAAATACCGATTGCACGCAGGAATGCAAACAGATTTGGATGGGGATTTTCCCCAACCAAATCAGATAAAGATAAAACTGATGTACGAAAAAAAATTATGCGATGATGATTAAAAACTGGACAATCTATTAAAATGTGATAAATAGAGTACGGGACTTTGCATGAAGGACATTCTGGAGCATTTTCACCAAACAAAAGATGCCTGTGCGTAAAACGAGTATGACCAATGCGAAGCCGAGTCAGCTTGACATCGCTTCTTCGTATCGTCATTACAGGCCAAGCTCCAATGACATGTTTCACGCCGTGCAGCTTATTATTAGTCTGTAAATTCTATGATTCCTACAAGGCACTATCAATATAACGCTGGATGACGCGCTTCATATCACAAAAGGGAACTGTTGGCGGCAAGTCTGTTATTGCCGACCGAGCCGCGATGTTCGCTTGCTCGTTGTCTACAATACCCACGTGGCTTGGTACCCAGCAAAACTGTATATCACAACCCTTGCCATGCAGTCGACTCGCAATGTCTACTATATCAAACACCACAGGATGCCACCGATCATTGTAGTTCTCTACCACTTCTAAGACACTCATGAAATCAGTATAGATACAGTATTTACGAGGTGTTTTGGGGTCAATTAATTGAAGTGCAAGGCGATGGCTTCGGCAGTGAAAGTGCTGCAACAATTATCAAGCTGATAGCCGCGCATATTATCTTCCATCACGACTGCACACCCAACGTAATCTGTTCGTTTCGAACCAACTGTATAGATGGGAGAATAATCACTATACCGACTCCGATGGTAAGCAAAGATGCGTTGAAAAGCGACTGGTGCTATGGCAGATTTACTGTATGTAGCGAAAAGGTTGATATAATGGAAACGTGGTGTATTCCATGGTTAGAACTGAAAAATGTTTCCTTGGTGGATATCAACATCAGGTAGGTCGAGCTCGGATAACAGAAGCTTTGTTCTTTCCATAAATGGACGTCTTATGTGACCGAGCATCATAAATTCTCTTCATGTTAATAGTCAAATTCACATTTTTTAGAGGATGTGAAGGCACTGATGACAGTTATTTTATATATGTAAAACGTAAAATAAATAAATAAAATAGTAATAGCACAAATGCAACAAAATATTTTTTTCACGCAATGATTCAAAAATACCTGGGCATTAAATCTTGAAAATCGAAAAGAGAATTTGAAAGTGAAAATATAGTTACCTTTTTTGTTGTTTAACCGTTTTTGTTGTTCTGGTTTTTGTCTTGTAAGCTAAAAGAAATTAGTTTGGAAGTCAAACTGACGCCAAATTTCCTCAGTTTTCTTCGAAAAGGGGTCTTTTTTTTCTGAGGGTCATCTGCCCCATTCTTTTTATTCGTCCTTAAGCATGTTATAAATCCTGATCCTGATAAATCCTTTTCATCACTTTTGTCCGATGTGTCGAAATTCTTCCTTAATGCATCCTCCCCCTTCCCCTATGGGACCAGCGTTGAGAACTTATGGAAAACGTTAAAAAATAATTAACTTGGAGGGTGACAGAAGACTTCTAGCGCTTATGGGTCAGATCTTTCTCGGAACGGGAAGCAAAACCCTTGCTGTTTAAATGCACATTCGGTTTTTTGGTTGTTACAGAAATAAAAGAGAACCGGGATAAACAAAATCTAATATTCTCTTTCAATGGACCACTTCTGAAAAAAATTCCAACTGCCAAGCCTTCGTGTAGCTTCTTAGTGCGACGTTTATTACAGTCAATCAATCAACAGACGAAGGGGGTATTTTCATTTACAAGCAAATAACATTCGAAATGGATTTTTCCCATCCCAAGTGTTATCTGTATTTCACTTCAAACGATCTTTTTGTCGAACCGCTTTGAATGAGAAGTTTTCTCTACTTTCTGCCCACATACCACTCCTTGTTTTCTCATTATTTTGAGAAAACAAGGATTAAAACTTTTAAACTTTTTTATTGTGGGTCCTGAGATTCAAAATTCACACGGAAAATCTATATGGTTTGAAGCCAGTGACATTCTATTTTATAAACGTAAAAAGGAACTCTTAATATGGCCATTAATAACATTTTGCGACTTTTGCTTACACACGTCCGGGCCCCTGTAGCTAGGAGGCGGATCATTGATACTGGCCCCCTGATAAGGCAGTCTACACCCCTGATGAGAAGGAATGTTCATCAGAATTTGAAATCCATTCTTAGTTTTCTCGAACTATGTTATTGTATCAGGAAATCGGGACTTATTGTGATTTTTCAATAACTATTTAAAATTCAGCATATGTATTAAACTTATTATAAATTTTATTTTGAGAAATTCAGAAAAAAAAATGCTTGATCGATAGAATTATAAGCGGCCTGCGGCCACCCCCTTGTTTAGGCCACTCGTGTGCGGTGCACGCGCTACACACCTACTAGAATCGGCCCTGTATGTGACATTGGTTTACATCGGAATTCTGCTATTTTCCACCTTCCCCAAAAAATGTAGACCAATTCTCATAGAAAAAATTTTTAGGATGAGAAATTAAAATAAAATAATTACTTTTTTGGGTCATAAATACTAAAAAATGAAATAGAAAAAAAAATCAATAAATAATATAAGATTAAATCGCATAACTTGACTCGAATTGCATTCCGGTTACATAAAGTTAAATAAATTACTCATGATATAAATTTACATACACATTAAAAATTATAACAAACCCTGTGCAAAAGCAATCAACAATTATATTTCAGAGCATATCAAATATAATATAAACGCTGGTAAACTAGAAAAAAAAAAGAAATCAGTTGTATGCGAAAGAAAATTCTTAAGTTCTATCTCCCTACTATAAAAATTTTGTTATTTAAGTCATATTTTTTTAAGGAAAATTTAAAGAAATATTAATAAGAGGATGATATAAAAATAATAAAAATTGTATTGTTTTCAAAATTACATAAAGAAATCGCAGAGTATTTTATTAAACAAAGTACTCAAGAAAAGCATTTGTTTAAAAACGTCATATAAAAAAGCTAGTATCACTGCACGCATAAAAAAAACCTCTTTCCTTTAAATGCCCTTCCTTTAATTTGAATATTTTTGATAATATCAGATTACCAAGTAAAAATTGAATCCAAAGCGGATTTGATCATTCTTTTTGAATAAATCTGAACTAAGTTACATAACAATAGAAACGGCAAGAAATTGCTCCGCAATCGGACAAAATTTCAATGAACGAACAGTAAAATAATTGCATCAAAAATTTTATTATAGCGCTGAAAAGCTGGAAGATTTAGAAGGTCGAGGATATTTCATAGCAATCAAATAAATATGTGATTGAAGCTGATTCGGGAAAAAGTACTCGAAAAGTTGCAGGATAACTTAATTTCGTCCAATCAACAGTCCTTCGTCATTGGAGAAAATAGAAAAGGTCAAATAAATTGATGCCTCATGCAATGAAAGAGGGTCAAAAATAATGTACTCAGTGCCTTTGCAGTGTAACAAGATCGACCCATTACTTGCAATGGAGGGCGAAAAATGGATCCTCAATAATATATGACGACTTTTAACACAATGGGTGAAAAAAATACCTCAGCTACGGTTTCTGGAAAATAAAGTAGCGACACTATTCGGTGTCCTCTTACATTGAAAAGAAACTATTGTAACTGAAATAGAAGAAATGCACTTAAATTTGTTTAATGTCAGTCAAAATGTTCAAATCCCGCATAACAATTAAAAACTTCAAGTTTAAAATATAATGTTACGACGGAAGATTGGATTACAGAAACTGACGCGAAAATTATGTTCGGTAATTTGACTTTCTCAAGAATCCCAAGCTACTACGCGAAGAGATAATAAATTTGATTTTCGTTGGTAGAAAATTAATATTTTATAAATCAATGGCACTGGGAACTCATATATGCTTATTTTATTTCGAATTACAAAAAAGGGAGAAAAAAATGTTGAATATTATTTGAAATGCCCTAATAATTTATTTTACTTTTCTAATAACCTAGCTGTTGCACAACAACAATAACTAAATATTTTGTGATTCTAATTTTTTGAAAAAAAAAACTAAGTTTCACCCTTCATAATAAACTATATGATAAAAAGATTCTGAATTAACAGTTACCGAAATTAGTGAGTATGAGGACACATAAGAAAAAAGCGGCTATATTTCAAAAGAAACAACTTTCAGTAAGTTTAAACGCGAACTCTGCCATAAACTACTTTTTTCATTTCATCTTTTTACCTAAAGTGTATTTTGATAAAAAGGGGAATCGATGAGGAAAGGAAATGCTGTACTCTTAAATATGTGGGAAAGTCAAAAAAAAAAAAAAATTCTTAAAAGGTTTTTAACAAAAATATCATTTAAAGGAAAATAATTTTTAAATGTATTCCTTTTTTTATTAGTTAAATCCTACACTTATTCTGTTCTTTGTTGATTTTTTTTTACAATTCATTCGCGTGTTTTTTTCTCTATATCACTTTCCGACAATGATTTTCTGTTATAGAAAGCGCGACACACTATGATAAGAATTGGGCTATCTCAACACCAACAATTAAATATGCAAATGATAATACTCAACACTGGTCCAAACACATAAGTCGAAAAGAAAACCTTAAACCAGGCACCAAAAATGCGATTCTGAACAGTTGAGTTGAGCCAAACACAATGTATTGTTAACCCTTCTGCATATAAAATTAGGAGTAATGAAGCAGCACCAGAATATGGGGATTGTTTCAAATATCCATGCGAAAAGTTTCCAGGTTTATACGAAGCCAAATTGAGAAAGAGAAGATCTTTCCGCAAGTTTATTTAAGGATAAAGAATTTGAGACAACAAATTCATTTCCTTCACTCACTTTCCCCCCGAAAATTTAGGATAAGTCAGTAAGCAACAGGGGTAAAGTTTCCAACAAGACATCCAAGATATGAAGCACAAATATCAAAGAAGATGGGTCAAAAACATGCTCACCAACTACTGTTTTAGATGTTAACACGAGATAGGCCTCAGATAGAATATAAAAGAAGAACGCCGAAGAGAAGTTTTAAAGGGGGTGGGGGGAAGAGAAACTTTTTGTTTTGCTTTATCCGGAGTTTAAAATTTGTTTCAAACTTTCATGTACACAGGCATAATATTTGCTCCTCTTGGTTAATCTTTTATTTTATATATACCTTAATAAAAGCTAATTAAAATAGTATATTGATGATTTTTCCTAGAGACTGCACCATAATTGGATGCAGTAGCGCACACAGGAATTTTTCAAGGGGGGGGGGGGGGAAAAATTCACCAATCTTGTATGATGCTCCTTTTGATTTTGTCGATCTTCGGGAACAAAACACAGTAAAAAACTAATTATTGAATAAATAATTAGCATTAATTAATAAAATTAATCATTAATAACAAATATTTATTTAAATTTTACGTACAATTTACTTAGAATTATAATCAATCGGAAAAAAATCAGGTTCTTTGGGGGGGGGGGGCCGGCCCCCCCGGACCCCCCCCTTGTGTGCGCCACTGATTGGATGTAAAAAGTTTAAACTTCAAAGAAATTTCCAGTTTTTCTCTCAACCAGATAAACTCGTGACAACTAGCGACAGTGGTTTTCATCCATTTACTGAAAAATCAATTTGCTTAATCAAGAATCGATATTTACATAAATTTAACTTGATAAAAAAAAAACTACTGTTGTTAGATGATACATACTAAATTATTCGAAAGAATTCTTTTTTAAATAGGATTTTAGCAAACTATCGATAGCGAGTATACAAAAAATCCTGACGTGATGGGAAAAAATGTGATGGCCATTTTCGAAATCAGCACACCAAATTACATAAAAATCATCGAAAACTTATTTCGTATTTTTGAAACACTTTAATTTCGCAGGCCTATGTAACTGTTTAATATAACTGTTAATTCATTTTCCAACGTTTAATTATTAAAGAAATATATTTAAAGACAATCAAAGAGAAAAAAAATTAGTCAAAAATTTCATATTATGAATATATGCATGCATACAAGGTGGTTTCGATTGATTGAATATTAACGTCGCACTGTTCAGCTGCACGAGGGCTTTTGGCGACGGACCACGTAATTTTGAACCATGGTCAAGTGACGTGGACGACACCTGTGAGCTGGCACCCCCCTCTCCTAACTACCACACCACACCAACGGGAGGACGTTTCAGCTCTCGACAGATTTAACGTGCATCGCTGCCCTACACGGCGGGTCTTTGGTGGTACTGGGATCGAACTCGTGACAAGACAAGCCACGGTCCGATACCTATACCACTCGGCTACCGCGGCCGCCAGGGTGGTTTCGAATTCATGGTACAAACTTTAAGGTTAGGTATAGGCCATTGTAACAATCATTTATTGTATAGAAATGTATGGGCGCAAGTGACGCGTTGAGGCACAAAACATAAGAGACAAAAGGAAAGAAAGTGTTTATTGAAAGCGTCGTTGGCAAGTGTAATGTTTATAATAACTCTTCATAATTGTTCAGCACATGAGCTATCAAGTCCAGCTGAAGCGCACATTGCTGTACCCCCCACAGACAGTCAGAGAAGATAGTCTGGAGGATTTAAAGCTTGTACCCGCTGAAAATGAAAGGGGTGTAAGCGATTTTCGTTTAATACTCTACAAACGGTCTGTTGACTAACACTTACGTGATGAGCAACAGCTCTTGTAGTTGACTCGGGTCTATCAGCCACTACGTTCAAGATGCTTTCTTCCAGGTTTGGACTGCGTACAACTCTTCGTCGACCAGCATCATGTCTGGTGATGTGAAACAAACGTGTTTTACGAAGATTATAATGTGACCGCTGAAACATTCTGTGATCCGACATTCGTCGATCAAGAAACTGCGCGTGATACATTCGTAGCACAGCTCTGCCGTTACCATTTGCACGGTCGTACATGTAATGCATGTCTGTATTTTCGGCATACGTAAAGTCTCCCTTCGTAGACTTCAGCACAATTGCGAATGGCGCTTTCCCCTAATGAAATGCATCATGTTGAACGGTGGCTAGACATCTACTGCCCCCTACCTACAACGCAACCAACCGATAACTCCATTCCCCTTTTCTTTTATTTCCCCTCCTTGCGCCCATACATTCCTATACAATAAATGATTGTTACACACACACAAAGACACACAATGTCCTTTATCTACCCTTTAAGTTTGTACCATGAGTACGGGACCACCCTGTATATAGTTATCAA
Organism: Trichonephila inaurata madagascariensis; assembly: GCA_019973955.1. NCBI lineage: Eukaryota > Metazoa > Arthropoda > Arachnida > Araneae > Nephilidae > Trichonephila > Trichonephila inaurata. The sequence goes on along the minus strand of BMAV01008731.1, from coordinate 526,778 downwards.
ACACTCTTAATAACTTCCAGAATGCTCATTGCAGATAAAAACTAATATTCATGTCGATTGCTCAAAGTGAATCATATTATGATGGCAAACACCAGACCAAACAAGTTTTGATGTAGTTAATTCCTAAAAGCACTATCCAGCAATTTAATTGTTCCATTTAATTTTTGTTATGTTCAAAAAAACTATCAAATTGGGACGAATGCGATCATTAGAGATCAAGATAAAATTAAATAACTGTTAAGAAACAATATACTTGACAAAAAGGAAAAAATATATTATTCAGCATATTTTGGGAAATACTTAATAATTTTTTTAAAAATTTGATCCTAGGACTTCAAAATAATTTTTCTTCTACTATTGAATTATAGAAGTTTACATCTTCAATAAATTCTTTATTGCTTCTTTAAGCCACCAATACATTTAGCCTCGCTTTATCAATCAGGGGCAAATCAATAGCAATCTATAATCAATGAGAATTTAACTAGCAAGTGATTTAATGTTTTTCAGAAGGTAATATTCAAAAAGCAAGAGGAAAACAAAACTAATTTCCGAAGAACAAAAAAAAAAAAAAAAAGAAAAAAAACAATTTAACTGAGACTTTTCACTTAAAAAACAAGATGTTTACAATTCATTTAGTTTATTCCTGTTTTTAGAAATTATGAAAATATTTTTTTCCTCAGAATGAAATATGTAATAACAAAGATGCTCGTCTATGAATGTTTAAATTTTTATCATTCAAGATGATTATTCTTAGAGTGTTTTTCAACTTTTATTTTTAAAGTAGGCTTCGGTGGCTTAGAGGTTGCGTGCCCCGCTTAGTAAGCCTACGGTTGCGAGTTCAACCACAGCTGGAGTCGAAAGGTTTTCTAAATGCAAAAACCGTAAACATGCATGTCATATGATTATGTGGCATGCAAATGATCCCTTGATTATCAATTGTGCAATGGTACTCTCGGCAAAATTTAGCATCCGACGAGATCTTGAATTAAAAAAAATTAAATCAAGCATCCAAATTTTTGGTAGCGGGACCGCCACTAGATGGTGCCACCATGAAATGGCTCTCACGTTTGGGGACTTGCCTTGTCTGCAAAGGCTAAGTTGCAAAAATGCAGCCTCATTGGGAAAAAAACAACACATTTTTAAAATCACAACATGCATTTAAATTCTTTTAAAAAATGTTAAAACTATTTACTTATTTTTTGGGGCGGGTGGAGGTAGGAATGAGCCTATCATAAATTAATATTGGTTTTCTTTTGAATTAAACAATAAAGGGATAATAAACAAGGATAATACTACAATTAAAAGACACTGATTTCTAATGCTTAATGGGGGAAAAGAAATGAAGTGAAAAAGGATTGTAGACATACAAATAAGGAGAGTCCAGAAAGTTTGATTTATTTTACAAATGCCACACAAAAAATAGCATCTATGCCATAAGTGCACGAGCTCTCCAGAACGTTTGAGCATGGAGAACTTTTGAACCATGTTTTAAAATTTCATACTACTATTTTACAGGTCGTTACACGAAACTGTGCATATCTGCATTCCATACTCTCCAGCAAAACAACATAACGTTTAGAATAACCATTTTATTATAATCAAGGAAAATTATTTCCATAAATTATAAAGGAAGGGGAAAAAAATGTTTCTTCAAATTAACATGTAATCATATACACTCTATAACAAAAAACGAAGCACCAAGATCAAGTTGTCCGATAGACAAAAATTGGTGGGTAGAAAGATTATGTACAGAACAGAAAATGATTAAAATTTCAGAAAAATTGAATGATTTATTTCAGAATTACAAAGTAATGAGCTCAATAAAATGTTGACCCACCTCTAGCCTGAATGCAAGTTGCCACACGACGTGGCATAAAGTGATAAAGCCCCCTGATGGCCTCCTGGGTTATTTCTTGCCGAATTTGTTCAATTGTCCGGCCAGGCAATCAACATTCCCTGGTAGATGCAGTCGCTTTGCCATTATATCCCAGACATAGTCGGTTGGAGAGAGATTTGGCGATCTAGCTGGCTAAGGAAGTGTTTGATAAGCTATAAGACAGTTCATAGCAGCCCGTGCCGTATGTAGTCTAGCATTATCTTGCTGAAAATAAGGCCAGGCAAAAGAACAGTAGCAAAACAGTTCTCAAAATGTCGTCGACATACCGCTGTGCTGTAAGTATGCCTCTAATGACGACCAAAGGGGTCCGTCTGTCAAAATAAATGGCACCCCAGACCATAACTCCTGGCTGAGGGCCTGTGTGGTGTGCAATAGTGAAAGCAGGATTAGCACGCTACCCTGGGCATCTCTAGTCAAGTCTTCTTTGATAGTCATGACACAGTTGGAAGCGGGATTCGTCATTAAACACTATAGGTCCCCAGTCAGCATGATTCCAACCTGTTCAAGCCAAGCACCATTGTAATCTAGCTCAACAGTGTGTGTGTGCAGGTGTGAGTGGCAGGTGGCGTAGCGGTCGTTAAAAGCGTAAATTTCGTTCTATCAGTCGTCTGTGAATGGTCATGGTGGACACTCATGTGCGGGTCGCACGTTTAATGGTTGATAACGATGAATCAGGCACTGGGACAGCTGATATGACAATCAATGTGTCCTCCCGATCTTCTGTGGTCCTAGGTCGACCGCTACCATCATGACGCTGAAATCTGCCTTTGTCCACCCATTCTTGCCAGCATCTTCTAATGGCCGCATCGCTTCGACCCATATGACTAGTGATTCTCCGATTTTTCTGCCTCTTTCAATCCAATGATACGACCTCTTACAAACTCTGACAGTTGTTCTTAATGAGCTTGAATCATGCGACGAGGCATTTTTTCAGTCGTTGAAATGTGTCCTAAATCGCAGTACAACATAAATTTTGACCATCAGATTGAGAATCGCCTCTAGACACCTACTGAATGCGCAGTTCTGAAGCGCTGTAGTTACCGCTGTTCCTTCATTGGATACCAAATTTTAATCATTCGCATGTTCGGTACAAATGTCTTTGCACACGAAATTTCATAACAATCGAGCAACTCCTTCTTGGTGCGTCGGTTTTTTTTTTCCCTTGTTATAGTGTGTATTACTTGTATTTAATTTTTTAATGAATACAAATAAGCAGTTTTTAAATAGACTGTGTGAGAATTTTATTTCATTTGTTCTCTTTTTTGGTAGCTCTTTAGCAAAGAGCTAAGGTAAGAGATTTTAAATTTTTGAAGGGAAATTCAAACAAGGCTAAATACTAATTGTTAGAAAATATAACTAATTGCTTTTATTATTAATGCAATCAATTATCTAAAGAAGGCAAAGATTAATAGTCAGGTATATACTTAAAAAAATAAATTATAGTTTTAAAAAAACTAAAAAAAACTTTTATAGCAAATTGAATTAAAAAGTAAAAAAATAATTCTTAATATAAGAATAAAATGATTAACGAGAAAATTAATGTCATTGGCATAAAAGCGTGAGCTGCTCTATATTGTTATTATTTCTTACTAGTTCTATTCCGAAATGCTGAGTTAATGTAAAAATGTAATACAAAGTACCCCGCGCTTTTACCACAATGACATTAATTTTCTCGTTAATCATTTTTTTTCTCGCATTAAGAATTATTTTTTTTTACTTTTTAGTTCGATTCACTATAAAAGCTTTTTTTTTTTTAGCATTTTTTTTAAAAAAATGGTCGAAATTCCACCATTGTCATATCATACCTCAATACAATGCCAAATGTATTGTTTTGATTTTGTCTATTTTGGGAAAGAAAAACAGTAAACAAATATAAATTAATTAATGCTAATTATTAATTCAATAATAAAATAAATTGTTAATTACAAATACTTAACTAAATTTTATGTACTATATGCATATATTATCATCAATAAAAAAAATTCAAGGGCTATGAGGGGTCTGGACCAGTGGAGACCCCACCCCTTGTGTGTGCCAGTTTATAGATAATTATTACTTTCAGATACGCTTAATTTTTTTATTTCATGAAGTTATTAAAACATTTTTATGCATTAAAACACATTTGATTAGTCAAAATTAGTACATTTCTTTTCTAAAGTGAACATAAAATTAATTGAAATTCAATAAATCTTAATACTAACTTTATAATCAGTCTTTTCTCCAACAATTCAAATAGGATTTTTTAAAACTATGAAATAAATGAAATACTTAAATATTTCTTTAAGATGAATAATAAATAATTCCATGAAATGTGCCCATAAAGAAGAAAACATGAAAATTTAGACTTGTGAATATCAAGAAATGCAAAATCCAGCAATTTAAAATTATTTTATATTTTACTATTTTCATAACAATAATACAAAGTGAAAAATTTTCATTGTTTTTTAGTTGAAAATTGGTAAGTTATGCTCTATAAATTGGTGCAGAGATTCTATAGTAACAGGTAGAAAATTTTCCCTCATAAACGTTTGAAACTTACACAACTAAATTTAAAGTGAAATTTTAAGATATTTAAAATGTAGGCTGATTTCAATGCTGAAGAATCCATTAAGCAAATACAAGTAACAGATGTAACTGAAAACGACAATTTCTATTGTTAATTATGTGAATTCATCAACAACATAAGCTAGTTTCAATTGAGTCATGATAAATGAGAAATAGATTTTGAAGGAAGTTATTATAAATGCCAAATATATACATATATAAAAAGATATGAAAAATATAGATGATTAGAAAGTTGTTTCCCTTTTTGCTAGAAATATTTAAAAATGATTTTTGTTACCTTTTTTGCTTAAAAATTACCGTAGTTTGCAATAGATATATGAATTTAAAAAAGGTTTATTCATTATTAAATCATATTTTAGAAAATTACTTTGCATTTTAAAAAATAAAATAATTACTGTAATTATAAAAATATTTATATTATACTTCATAAATATAATTATTAATAAATAATACTTTTTATATATATTGTAAGAAAAAAACATTAAATAATATTTTTTATAAAAATTAGTTACAAAAAGTTTTATAAATGAGATACAATATGTTATAAATAAGATATTATATAAATTATTATAATAATACATAAAATTATTGTTAAAATAATGAATATGTTAGTTTTGTATAATGTACTTTTTTTAAATCAGATGCGTGTTTAAATAATTTACTAAACACAGTGGAATGAAAAAGGTTAAAATTAAAATAAAATATCAAAATGTTTTTATCAGATCGTTTTTGTTTGTTTTTTTAATGTTTTTGTCAGTACATATATATTTATATATATATATATATATCTAGGCTTTCTTAAATACTTTTTTTTTTCTAACTTGTATATATTTATATGTTTAATCAAACATTCAGAAAAAAGCAATCATTTCAATAGCTATCTGTAAATTTTTCTTTTATTTATTACTGATAGAAATTTGATTTTAATAAATATATAAATATTTTTTTAAAAGGATTATTTCTATTATTTCATTACTAAATGAATTCTTTGTTAATTAAAAAGTACATTGTCTATTATTTTGGATCAAAATACATTTTAGAGACATTTTAAAGCTAACTATATGTAACGATTGATTGATTCATGAAAATCTGAAATCTATTTTATTATTTTAGATTCTTAGAAACTAACTATTATTAAAAAATGATGAAATTTTTTTGTTTTACTCTTAGCATCAGAATTGTTTTCTTTTCATTGCTTCACATTAATAATTTTTTAATTCTAACATAATATTTTTTTATATAAGTCATACATCGAAATTTGAAGCTATATCTTATCTGTGAGAAGGAGGGGAAGATAGAACAATAATTTTACACTAAAAAAAACCGTGTTCTGGCTATAGAGAGGGGAAAGAAACCTGCCTTAAATCAAAAATAAGTGGAATGGAACAAATTTCGAAAAAGGGAAATTTTTTGACATGATTTTAGAAATCCCTCACATTGTGCATGTACAAACACACACAGAGAAATGCTGGTGTCATGAGGAAAAGAGAAAGACCGAGCAACGCCGGGCAAGTAGTGGAGGGTGGGTGGAAGTCATTTTGAAAAAGAGTATTAGAAGTGCTGATTTTGTGAAGGAAAGGGAAAATTTATAGAAGTAGAGAAAGCCCATACAATGCCGGGCCATGCAGCTAGAGTAATCTTAAAAGGCATTATGACACAAATCATGAAGAAAACTTGGACCAATACTTTGCAAAATTTCATGAATACAAATCCGAATTTAAATCAATTCTTCAAAAACAATAAAGTGTACTCATTTAATTTGTTGCAGACTATACAAATGCTGTAACAATATATTATCACATTTAATCACACAAGCACAGATTGAAATCATTTACTGAAAGGAAATTTATAAGTGACAGTTATTTAGAACAGCGGAAATATTATGTCCAGCACAATCAAATTAAAGTGTTAGTTTAAGCCAAAATATTGTAGCTAGCAGAGTTGATGAAATGGTAGAGAATTCGAGAAATCAGCATAATTCAACAATATCAACATTTGAAGCCTACTTTATTAAATATTGACGAAAGTACAGATATTCGAAATTTTGCTCAGTTAGTCATTTCTATTCACAGATGCGAAGATTTATTTTGAATGTATTTATCAATGTTTTGAAAAAATACAAGTTACCATTGGAAAAGTTTGTTTGTCTTGAATGATGGTGCATCTACCATGACTGGTTTTACTAAAGGAGTTATCGCAAAATTAAAAGAAACATGTAAACAACATAGTAATAATAATTTTGAATATTTTAATCGTATTATTGAACATCATGTACTGTGCTTCAAAGTTTTAAAATGGTACGTATTTTAAAAAAGTCACCAAAATTGTAAGCTGTATTGGAGAACCTAAGACTTAATCAATTTGCTTCATCTCTGGAAGATTTTGAAAGCGAATACAACGATCTACCATATTATACGGAAGCTCGGTATCTTTAAATTCATAAAATGATAAAACGATTCTTCAAATTATTGAACGAAATTATAATTTTCTTGGAAACAAAAATTATGAATGTGCTGAACTAAAATATGGACAATGAGAAGTGAAAAGGACTTGGCTTTCTCATTTGATATTACAAGTCAACTTAACCAACTTAGTTTAAACTTCGAGGCAAAAATCATGTTGTTACAGCTATATTTGATAATACTAAAAATTATTACTTTGGCAAAAATAAATAGAAAAAGAAACTTGTCTCACTTTGAGAGTTGTAAATATCAATTGATTAAATTTCGTAAATTAAAAGTTACTGAATATACTCACTAAATTAAATTGTTAGAAATGGAATTATAGATCGAAGATTTTCTGATTTTAAAAGTTGTGAGTTGCGATTTCGCCCTTTTACTTCTCTTCTATCTATCGATACTGCAATTCTTGACGAAAGCTTGCAAATGAAATTAATTGAAATTATATGTGATTTTATATGTGTTGAAGCAAAACTCTATGGAAATTGTAATTCTAGACTTTTATAAATATTTCTCAGAGCAGATATGTTTCCTAAAATTTATCGTTTGTTATGAGAATGTATCTGTATTTGAAAGAAATTATTTATACAGGCATTAATTTTTTTAATAAAAAATTAAGAAAATTCAGAAAGATCATAGTTGCCGGGCGCCCCCTGTCGGTCAACATTTATCATCAACTCAATATTTTCCAACGAATCTTGGTGACATTTTTAGAAGAAAACGATGTCAAATCTTCTAAAAAGAAATGCTAAATTGAATTTCTAACAACATGTATATATATATATTTTGAAAGAAAAATATGAAATATTTATAGTTTAAGTTAAAGAAATAGCATGAAATATAAAATTACTATGTACAATATACATTACATTGAGCTTTGCATAGAATCTAATAAATGAAAAATAATTATAAAAATCGTATTTTATTGATTTTTGGAGATCGAAAATATTCGGGGCCCAACTTACAATAAAATATACTATGCGGCCCATAATATCCTATGAGTTTGACATGCCTGATGTAAATTATTTATTTCACTGAGGGTTTTTTTTTTACATGCAGGATTTGGATTTTGTCGGTTATATAATTCAATTGTGAACTATTTCACCAACTTTTGCAAGAATAAAAAAATAAGAAATTCTCACTAACAGCAAAACTGCAGTTTTAATCTATAATTTACTGCAATTAAACAAATTAACATTCAAGCAATTCAACAAAAGAATTGAAATATAAAATTCTCTGTATTTTTCATACTAGAAAAGCATAAACCACATTTTTTTAATAACTAATATTTATAACTATAAATAATACTTCCTTAACAAACATTTCATGATAGTCATTATGTAATTTAATAATATTTTTTTAATAAAAAAAAGTTCGAAACTTATGGCATCCAGTGAGTATGTCCAAATAACATCTTTTTTCTCTTTGTTTATAGCTAGATATGAACTATTCTAAACGCATATTAACAAAACTTACAATTATAAACTGTTCCATTTCACAAAAACCTGAGTTAATTATGAATAACTATTATAAAAAAAAAATTTATTTTTGGGGACCTTGTAAAATTGCCATATTTCAAGTATTTCCTTCGAAGTTTTTCAGTGGCTTTGTAAAAAATATATATTCTGCATATAAATTCCAAGACACTTACATTTCTTCTTTACCTGAGGAGCATTTGACTGGTTCTCTAAAACCGTATTCACATTCTTTATAGGAGGTAGAGCTGTTTTAGAATGATTATAAACAGTAGGTAAGAATTCAGTAACATAACTTGGTGAAAAACAAGGAATAAATTCTTTAATTATTGTGGATTTCTTCTGTGATTCTTCAGTAAGGGTATTAAAATTGCTGTTTGGAGGAGCAACATTCAGACGACTCTGGTGATACTTTTGTCTCCTAATTAAAAATACAAGATATTAAATATCAAGATGAATTATCTTTAAAAAATTGTTTTAATTATTGCTAATCTAATTTTTAGAACAATAAGCTTTATATATTTCACTAAATTTAAAATAATTTTAATGTAACAAAAAGAAATAGATCTCTCTCTCTTTTAGTTTAATATTATTCCCCAGGTGAAAATAATTACGATTTTTCCAAGTCAAACAGTTTTGAAAATACGATATTAAATTTTGAGGAATATATTAAATTTTGAAATATAATATTAAATTTTGAATTATCCAAACATCATGACACTTTAGCAACCCAAAAATACAGTAAAATGTATTCAATCATTCTTTAATGGAAAAAAAATATTATTTGAATATTTAAATTATTCAGAAAAATGACTTAAAACTTTATAATTTTGTTTTAAAATTAATTTCAATGTTACATAATATAAAATTCTATTAAAAAACTTTTTCTAATAGAAAAAACTTTTTTAAATATTCATCGAAACATGAACTTTAGAAAAACTTCAATATTTTACATTTACACACTAAAATGGACAAAGAAATATCAATGGAAACGATATTAACAAGTAGATATGGAATTGGTGATTTTTAAATTAGAATTTTCTTCAATGCTATTCATTACCAAAATATAAATATTTTGAATGTTTAACTATAAAAAAAGTGATTGTTAAATAACAAAAGAAATGCAGACATTCTCTCTTTATTTCATGCATAATTCATTTTTAAAAATCATTCAATAAATTAAATGGTCGTCCATGACAAAAAATTTATCCATCTTTTAGCATAATTATAGCTTAAATTTTTTTAAAAAATCATTTAAAATAATAAACAGCTGAAATTCGAATACATATATTTAAGCCTATATACCACCTTTTTAAAAAAAATATATAGTAATATCCAATTCTGGAATTATTGCAAAGATTTCACTATCTATATAATTTTTTAAAATTATTCTTACTTATAACAGATTTAAAAAAAATGCTAAAGCAAGGATTTTCTTTCATTCAAAATAAGGCAATCCATATGATAAGCAAACAATTCCAATTTAGCCTCTTCTATAAAAGATATTAATGCCTGTTCCAATAAAAATGATTTTCTTTCACAAACAATTTTTTTAAATATTTATTTATTAACATTAAACTACATACCTTTTACATCAAAAATCTATATAAGTACAATTCTAATTAATGGCAACATTTAATGTTAACATTATAAAATTTGCGGCTACACATTTTCATTACTTACATTAAAAAAAATCTTTTAGTTATTAATATTGCATCATAGTTTTAAAGGTACTTTTATATTATTCTTATACAATTTAGTTATTTATCAAAAAAAATTTTTAATGAAATTACTTTATTTAAGAACTACTCTACCTGGAGTAAGTGAAATTGTTGCAGAAATATGTGTGTACATGGTAAAAGTACATACAGAAAAAGGGCAGACACTTATAAATTATAAGGGTATATAGTCACATTCTTCTTTTCAAGAAAACTATTATTTTAATGTGAATAATCTGTCTATTAATATCCATCAAATTTCATCAATAAAAGTTTAACATAACTATATGAAAGAATTGAATGTATAATATGCATTACAGTTATACAGATTCTCTCATAGTTCTTATCCTACAGCAGTTTTAATTTGAATTTTGAAAATAAAACAACGTTAGTTATATAGGTTTGGAGAGTTTCAAAAAATATCCCACAATGCTTTTAGATTTGTTTTCATCCTTTTATTTTTTAAATTCTAAGATCTATTTCTATGACAGTAAATTTTACAGAAGAGACGCATGGTAAATTTCTTTCCAGGTGCTTTAAAGTTAAAAGTCATCTAATAATAGAGGAAAATATTTCATGGATGATAAAATATTTTCCTTTATATTAAGCATTCTTACAGTTGTAAAGTAATTTTAAAATCCAAAGTACATATCTATAAAATGCTTTAAAATAAATTTTAATAGCTTGTTTGTACTGATATATCATACAAAGAAAATATACAAATATGCTAAATATTTCTCTGTTTCATTCAGAACAATTAAAAATCCAACATTCATAACAATAAAAATATCATGCATCTTAATTCGTTAGTTTATTACAGACCTTATAATAAACATGTGCACTTGTAATTAATTATTTACAAACATTGATTGAAACAAGCCTATTAAAAACTATTTCCAGTAAAAAATTATTGAACATGACACCATAAAAGAAATTTTTATTTTTGCAATTCATAAATATTATCAACTAAAAACTTTGAAAATTCAATACTGTTTTAAATATATAATACATGGTATATTTTTAAATTCTAAAGGATTCACTACAACTGTGCTCATCACAACAAAAATAAGCGAATATCATAAATTTTTGCAAAAAAATATTTTTTTTAATGTACTGTAAAATCCATAAGAAAAATGAAATAATACAATTACCTGATAAACAAGTTTTTAGAAAAGATGAAACAAGTCACGGAAGTAAAGCCCGAAGAAAAGTTTTTATAAAATGAAACAATTCCCTGGGATTACCACCAGACAACAGAAGATTGTGTAAAAGATATGCAGATTAAAAAATCCTTAACATACAATTCTATTAGTCAAGGAAACGAATTTAAATCAATGTTTGGCAACAATATACAACATTTGAATAGTATTCTATATAAAAAGTTTAACTTCTTAAAAAAACTCCATATACATATATAAACTAATAAAAGTATAATAACTTCAATTATTTCATACAATCGAACATATCAATTATAAATTCAGGTCACAATCAAATATACTATTTTCATAAGAAGCAGTTTTTAACTATACTCGTTTACCCTACACTTGGTAGTATTGGAAAAGATTGAAAATGTACCAATACACTTAAAAAAATAGTTCTTTAGTGTTTGGGAATTTAAAATAAAGAAATTACAGAGAAATTTGAAAAAAAAATGGTGCATGGAATGCCACACGATAGAAGTGAAACTTCTTTGCCGACGTTGGAACATTGATTATTTGCTCTAATATTTCAAACTGACCGTGTACATGTCTCAATCGCCTAATTTGCATGAAAGGTATTCGTGGCAAATTGAGTCTTTCTGATACCAAATCCAAAGTAGGAAGATGTGTTGGAATTTCTGGGTATACAAAACCATTAAATTTTGATAAATTTAGTATACTTTTCTACTTACTTTGTTGGCAATTGTAAAAAATTTTAATGTCTTCTAAATTAATTTCTGGTAAAATATTTTTCTGCTCAGCAACAGGTATTTTCATATCATCTCTAAGCCAAAATCTATCACAATTCGAACACCCATAACCAAAAGGATTATCAACGAATAGCTTTTGAAAATCTTTGTGAGCATTTTTAAGGGTGAGTGAATATTAACAGCGCACTGTTCAGCAGCATGAGAGCTTTTGGCGATGGACTTCGTAATTTTGAACCATGGTCAAGTGACATCAAATGAGCTGGCAACCACCTCCCCTCTCCTAACTACCACACCAACTGGAGGACGTTTAAACTCTCAACAGATTTAAATGTGCATCGCTCCCCTACACGGCAGGTCTTAAGTGGTACTCTGCTCAAATTCCTGACACACCAGCCACAATTTGATACCTTCACCACTAGACTACCGTGGCCACACATTTTTATGGGAATCATAGTCTTTGTAACGTATGATAGAATTTATAATCGATTCACATGCATCAGTTCCAACATGCACTAGACTTGTTGAGGGCTGTGTAGTTGATGGCACAGAGTGGTTCACAAAGTCCGTATTAATCTGTGCTGTCATCAGAAGAGTCACAATAGCATTCCTATCCCTTAAACTTGGCATTAAGAAAGTATTTTGTGATGTTTTTTTCCATGCTTTATATTCTCTCATGTGTACTCTGATGGAGATTTAGCAGTAGCACTTGATGAATTTGCACTATCTTTCTGGGGGAGGTTTTTTTTTCACTTTTTCAACTGGACTTGCTGCTGGTTTTTCTTTTTTTTTTCTTTCATGAAACTCTTTTCCTCTTTGTGCATTTGATTTAGGCATTCTGACTGGAATTAAAACTCTCGCTGCGCATCCCGCGATTTCCACGGGTATGCATTTTTTCGGACTATTTACTGTGGAACCCGTACTGTTCCTGTTTATGTTTTAATTTATACTTTTATGTTCATATATTTGAAGGATCTAATTCTATATTTTAAAATAAAAACTCTTTTACAACAATTTTTTGTATATTTTAACACTAAAATGTAGATTTAATATGTAGATTTGAAATATGTAATAAAAACAATGCAGTGAGAGGGTTAATAATAATTCAATGCAAATGAAAATTAAAAAAACAAATTAGCCGTTGAACACATTGCCATGTAGCCAACAATCTAAGGAAATATTTTAAAAAAAGGCACGCTTTTGCTTCAAGAGCTATTTTGTCTACTGCAACTCATACAACCATTGATAAGATGTTCGCAGGTCTGGGGGAAAAGGACCCCCAATCGGAGGGTGGGCAATCATCCTACTTTTTCACGGATATGACACAAATCATGTGGTGTCCCCGCTTCCCCCCTTTTCCTCCCGATGGCAATCTCCTCACCATGGCGACGATTCGGGGGGATGATGGGGAACTGGGCAAATTTCTCATTCACTCTCGAGTGCAAAGAAGTTTCACTTCATACATTATAAAAGTTGTGATTTTAAGGATATATTTCAAGTTAATCACATGTTAAAAGCATTTCTTTTTAATCAAAGTGAATGAATATAGTCAAAACAGCGATGTGATGAAATTCCAGTTTGACTGGAAACCGGTTTTTGAGGCAAGTTTTCTATGCTTCCAAGCCAATTATATCATTTGCTTTGCATCTTTGCTCTATCATTCATTTCTACAATTCTGACCTCTCATGTTATTTTTCATATTTTTTTTTTATTTTTTTGAAAATCTAAACATGGCTGAAAAGGAAATTTCACTGACCCTGCTGTATACACTATAAAAGCGAAGAAAATCAATTGGAAATGGCGTTGAATATTCACTCTCGACTTCGAGAACTATCAAAAATCTATTAATCAAATCACTAAAAAGGTTTCTTAACTGGTGTTACTAAAAGAACAGTTTTTGCTCGAAGAAGAAGAAAGAGGAGACAGTGCATGGAATTTTCATATGAAAAAGGAACAAGCAGTGCTTCTTAAATAAAAAATATTAAATACATATGTAGAAAAATTTGATTTATAAAATTAGCTAATAACAATTGAATTGTCTTCTGAAAATGACAACTTTTAATGGAATTTTTTTAAATAAATATAAGGCTAAATTTTAAAATAAAGAATAATTATATTAAAGAATAATTTTAAATCAGTTAATTTTTTTCTATGGAAGTTATGTTTATTCAACTGAATATATCTAGATATTTAACATTACATATAATGTCAATAACAATTTTCAAATTAAAAAGAGCATTTTTTTATGTTTCTATTGTGTGATTAAATTTTTAAAAAAAACATCACAGCATTTTTTTTTTCTTAAAGTAAATTTTAAATTCTATGAAAGGTAAATTCTGATATTGATAGATTTTTCAAATGAATCCCAAAATTCTATTTTATACTTCATTGCATCTTAAAATAGTATACATTATAAATAGTTATTTATATTATTATAAAATAATTTTAAAAAATACTAATGAAGAAAAAGCAGAAAGATTTTTATAAATGATAGAATTTTAAAAAAAATGTACTTATAATAAAACAAATTACTTGTTCACACAAATTTTTCTTTCTTTGTCAAATTTCGTTGATTATAATCACATTTCTCTCTCAGAGTAACCAGAGTTTCAATGGCAAAGGTTGTGATTCAGTCATTATAGCTTTTCACATACTGCCAAGTTAGGGCAAAACAGAATATAAAATAGGCCACATTTTTCAGGAAAGTAATTCATTTGTTGGGTATATATGTAATTGTTATTCGGTTTTTTTTAGTTGAATTTAATATTTTTTCTTACAAGACAAATATTTTTTAAATGTAACCCAATATTGTCAGGAAAAATATCATCAGACTAAATAATAATACCAATAACAAATAAAAAAACAATTTAGTACACCTAATTTTAAGGACGATTAAATCAGAAACATATTCATTTAGATTTTATATTAATAACTGCATATTAATACTGCAAGAATCTCACCCTGTATAGGTATATAACATTATTAATTGCTTAACATTTATACACTGAAGTAGCACTGAATTAGGGATACCTACCTAGTAACGAATTGACCCTCCTCCGGCCTTGATTACAGCTGCCACATGATGAGGCACAGTTTCAACAAGTTTCTGGAAATGTTACATGGGAATGACTTGCCAAATATTGGCTAAAGCTGTACATAATTCTGTATGGTTCGTTGGTGATGTGTGATGGCCTTTTACACCTTGTTCTAAAACATAACAAAGATGCTCAATAGGATTTAAGTCTGGGCTTCTAGGAAGCCAATTTATGGCAGAAAAGTCAAAGGAATGCTCTTCCAACCTGCCAGTAGGCAACCAAGGCTTGTGAGAGGTACAGTTGTCTTGCTGGAAAACTCCATTACTGTGAGGATAACAGAAAAGCATAAACAAATGGAGGTGATCCTGCAGAAACTCTACGTACCGAATTGCATTGAGAGATGTTAGTACATGCACCAAAGATTTTAAACAGTGCCACGAAAAAACACTCATGATTGCGCCACCATGCCCTTGCACAGTTCTAACCTGGCATGCAGGATCCATGGCTTCATGAGCTTGACGCCATATTCACAGCCTTCTGTCAGCATTAAGTAGTCGAAATGAAGACTCATCACTCCATGTAACTCTTTTCCAATTCTCTACACTCCAGTCTCTGTGCTCTCTTGCCCAGGCAAGACCTGCAGCTTGATGGCAAGCATTGAGCAAAAGTACTCTTGTAGGTGACGGCTCCCAAAACCCATACGGTGAAGCAAGCTTTGCAGGGTCCGTTTACTGACTGTACGACTAGCACTGTCATTAAACTGGGTGGTAATTTGAGCTAACGTTTGGCTTCGCTGGCAATGTACAATACTCCTGAGCCGTCTCTCACCATGCATTGTCAAGGCTAATTGTCCTTTGCAGTTTGCCTGATAGCTAGTTATTATTATTATTATTTTTTTTTTTTTTTTTGTCCACCATCCATGTATTCTTGGTATACTCTTGACACTGTCGACCTTGAAATCCTAGCTGTCAGACGATTTTGGAAATTGAATGGCCCATGCGTCGGGCACCTACGATTTATCCACGATGGAAGGCGTCTAAATCAGGCAGTTTACCCATACTGGCAATTCCAACAAATAATTCAGAACACGTTTCACGTTTCTTCCCGTCACAGGGATATGGATCTGCAATAGATCATCCCCTATCTGATAAGTATAATTCAGAACAACCACAGTACGGGCTATATATGTGTTAACCAAAAAGGTACACTGTCTCATCCCCTTTTAGATACTAATCGCTAAATGGTCGGATAGCAATCGTTCCTGATTGAGTGCAAGGCCATCTAGAAAGGACCAGGCCGCGACAGAGTTTTGATGACGTCACGAAAGGAGGGAAAGCTTTTCTACGCGCATTCGCTCTGTGAGGAATATATAAAGCTTTGAACATTCATTTCTTTTCGTGTCATAGGCTAAAATTTCCGCATTTATATCGATTATTTTTTTTAATTCTCACTGAGAATATTTTCTGATGAAAGTTATGCATTAATATGCTAGAATGATGCATAATATTTTCCCGGAAAAAGGGACAAAATCACTCATGAAAAGCTCCTAACAGTACAAGAAAAATCTAAGAAAAAACTGGCTCAATGCAAAATAATTTCAATCAGATAAAATAAAAAAAATAAAAAACATTTACTTGCAAAAATTTGAAAAGTAGAGCATTAGAGGCATATTAATAAAAAAATCATGTGAATTTAGAAACATTTTGCTGGAGTTCCTTTTTCCTGTGAAATGACATTTTTTATGCTCATAGAATCAATGAATCATAACAAAAGAAAGAATAATAAAAAAATGCATGCAAAAATATATACAAATATAGAAATGACAAACAGTTTTAGACACTATAGTAATATTATATAGTAAAAATAGACTCCAGATTATACGTTAAAAATATTCAATTTTCATTCATTCAATATTCAAAAATTTTAAAATAATTTCAATCCAATAAAATAAAAAAGAAACATTTAATTGTAAAGAAAATATGAAAAGTAAAGTATTTCAGGCATATTATTATAAAAAAATACATGCAAAAATATATACAAATATAGAAATGACAAACAGTTCTAGATACCACAGTAATTATATAGTAAAAATAGATTATAGATTATACGTTAAAAATATTCAATTAAAATAATTCATTCATTCAATATTCAAAAATATAAAATAATTTCAATCTAATAAAATAAAAAATAAAAATTTACTTGTAAAGAAAATAGGAAAAGTAAAGTATTTGAGGCATACTATTACATAAAAAATGCATATGACATGAACACAGTTTAGACACCATAATAATTACATAGCAAATATAGGATGTTAAAAATATATATACATTAGTAAATACACTTACCTATAAATAATCAGAAAAAAAAACTTTTCATGGAATATATCATTAATGAGGCAATGTACTGATTAGTTTCAAATTTTGAATCATTTGCATTTGTGATGAAATTATTTAAACTATTAACTACATTATTTTTATGCATATGCATTAAAATTCAATATTATGCTATGGTAAAAATATCTAAAAATCAAACAAAAGTTTTGAAATTAAAAAAAT